>CM032410.1:7357808-7412808 GCA_019049475.1 Eueides isabella
TTTAATTTAATTCAGTACAAACTGAATTTAATTTAATTAATTGGTGTGGGAGAAATATAAAAAAAATATATAATACTGAAAAAATTTGTCTGTTTATTTGTTCCAAACAAATATCTCTAAAATGTTTTCATATAATTTACAAAAATCAGTATTAATGTATTTTACTGAATTTAATTTCGATTTGATCCCCTTATCATCTATTTATTTTATTTCATATGATTCATATTTTAAAAAAATATAATCATTAATGTAGTATACAAATAATTTGATTTAATTTATTTAACTCAATTTTTTTTTTTTTTGGATATACATAAATAAATAAATAAAAATATAAATAATAAAAATAGAAAATAAACATTTGTATTATGATTTAGCACTAGGTGCCCAAGTTCCCTCTGCCTCCCTTGCCATGTGTGGGACACAGAGTGAAGTATCAAATTCTTAAATTCTAATTTTATTTTTACTTATCCATATTAAAACTTTGTATACCCCAGAAATAAAACCCGAATTCTACCTACCTTGATCAGAAATACCCAATTTTCTTCAATTTCTGTATATAACTTCAAAAAACCATAACAGATGGCGTTAGAGCATTCTGAATCGCGCTTGCGTTACGTTCAGATTCATTGTGTATAACCATTTGTAGGTACCTCATTTTTTAATGCGCTATTTAGCGTACCTAGTGTTAAGATACTTTGAATTTTTGAGGCGCGTGACACTTAATTGTAAGTGACTCGCGATATAACTTACAGCAGTGATGCCAATTTGGGAGTGTAATACCTTAATTAAGGGTAACAAAAAATGTTGGGAGTATTTTATGGTATAATATTATTAATGGTGTTAATTTTAGGGAAACCGGCACCTAGAATACTACTTAGAATGTTTTGTTTTAAATATCTTAAAAAAAGAAAGAAGCTTATTTATGAAATGCCATAGTAGTTTGTTGCCTTCTGTAGTTTGAGTAATTAAATTTATGTTTTAAAATGTCGGACTTAACATCTAAAATCAAATAAGTAAAATTAAATAGATCTTAATACGCATTAATTCTTCATATATGTACATTATTTTTCAGTAAATGAAGAAAAAACTTTATCACTCACTTCTTCACGCTATATCCCGCACACGGCAGGCTTGGCAAAGGGAACTTGGGACCTAACCTAGTGTTAAGACACTCTGTTCCTTACTTTCCTAGAATTTGAGGCAATGCGTGTCGGCAGTGGCGGAACTCAACGCCGCGTTTTGCCTTAATAATCAGAGCGAAGAAATGAAAACATTAAATATTAAATTTGAAAAAATTAAATATTCCATTTACTCGAGTGGGGATTGAACCCACTACCTGTCGTTTACAGCTACACGCGTGTGCCGCTACGCCACGAAGGCCTTCAAAACTTTTATAAAACAATAAATAATTCCAAAAGTTAATAAAAGCTCAGCAAGGGCAGGATATATTCAGAAATATACAAAAAGTGAGCGGGTAAAAAGTATAACAACTTTTATTAGATTATGTACTTTTAATTGTTAACTGCCTGCCAATGTCCTTTAATAGCTGTGAAAATATGTTGGATTAACTGCTTACTTCAATAGCGGGATATTAGATTTTCAAAAACAACTAAACGGCTCTAGATCATCTACAACAAGACTTACACCAGATATACAAATTCAATTTAATTGCATGCATTCCGTTCCTTCATGGTGACGGCTCTTGAGAACATATAATTACAAATGGAATTATTATCAAAACAATTTCATGCTTTGGCGATGCAATCTAGACATAAAACTTTTTTATATCATGATGTTCCTGAAGTTGCTAATGAATATATTTCCGAATGTGTCAGTAAGAAGTTTGCTGATCTTCTTGACATCCCAAGTGGCAAGTTGTTGCCGCAATATGGGATCATTTAAAAGTAAATGGCCAAGAGCAGAATTCTTTTAAAATTTAAAGAAAATGTTTTAAGGGGCAAGGTATGGTCGAGCAAAACCTACTTATAAGGTTCTGGTTTAAATTTGTCTGTGTTTCTGACTTAAACGCTTCACAAGACTTTCATGGCTGCTAGGCAATGTTTTGGAATCACTAAATGCTGGACAGGAAATGGTACTATTATTGTACGGAGTGAAGATGGATCTAAGTACCATGAACCACAGCATCGTAATTAAACACCATTCCAATCAAAACTGTTAGTGTTAATTTTGTGCCACATCTATTTTTGAGTTCTTCTTACTTGTCACAACCAGCTGAGATAAATAATCCTAGAACTAAGAGAGTCCTAAAGAAATAATTGTATTTAATATATTATCTTATATGGGCTGTAAATAGTAAGTCTTATTGAATTTATTTGTTTAATATTGAAAATTATATTATGTTGTTATATTTATTTATATATCTGCTTATTACAGATAACTTATCTTTATTAAACTTATTTACATAGTGTATTGCATGAATATATAAAAATGTTTAATAAGTTTTTAGTTTTATAACTTTGGTTATTTTTTGCCACAAATTATTTCATTTTATATATCAAATAATGATAGTATATCTCAAATATTTACTACTTATTTCGTTTTGTCCACAGTGTCTATTTTGAAATATATTATGTTTATAATGATGAAATGTTATTGTTCAAATTTTGACCTAATCGTGTTGACACTTGACATTTGTCATTTTTTGGCAACACAGCAGCATACAGCCTATATAAACATATAAATGTAATATTTACATACTTTTGTTGCCATTTTTTTTGCTTGTATATTTTTCATTATTTGCTATACTTTTTTTCTGAGATAAAAGTATAATTTCTATTTGTTTTATTATTGTTTTTTGTATCTTATTGTGTTTTACTATCCATTTGACTGGAGGGTTGTGAATGTATAACTAGTGTTAATACTAATTTATTATTATATATTATTTTTCTATTTTTATTATTTTATTTTAATATTTTAACATTATACATATCTATTTATTATATTTTTGTAATTATACATAAATAGTATTTCATATTTGTAACAATGTATGTTGTCGTCAATTGGTGTTGTTTCTGATGATACTTATATATATATGTTTATGCTTATATTCATATATATATATATATATATATATATATATATATATATATATACTTATATATATATGTTTATGCTTATATTCATATGTTTTGCCTACTAGATACAGTAACGAGGCACATTCAAAGGTAGAAATAGCGTCCATAGTACCCGATCCTGGCTGAAATCCATAATGAGAATCCAGCAACAAAACACTCGTGCGCTCGAATAGCTTCAGGGTGTGACTCATAAGCTAAATGCCCCTATAACTACCACAATCTTGAAGACAAGACGTGTTCAAGATATGGTTAAAAAGGTCAGTAAGCATGAACACACCAAGGGAGCCCAACGATTTCCACGCTGCGAAATGGATTTCGTCAAGTCCCTACCGCTTTCCCGTTCTTTATGTGTAGAAGGCAATTCTGAGTCTATCTATTAATGAATATCGGATACTTGATGGCAACGAAAAATCTTTTTCTTATTTATTTGGTGCCTATGACTATATTATCATTATAAAGATTTAAAGGACTACGGACTTACGCTGGGATGTAGAATAATTAGTTTAGAATAACATATGTGTGCTATTCCCGTACACACATCACAGCAACGACTCACGTAAACGCAGTTTACACGACCAGCAATCATTTCCAGAAAGTTGTTTGTACTACCACACTGTCTTTGTACAAGGACTCGCACGCATTATGCTCTTTTACGCATTGCGGCATAGAATCGATCTGCTTTAGCAGTCGGAAACATCCCTGGCGAACTACAGAAATGGGGTAGCTAACAACACTCCATAAGAATTATTTTATACTCCACGCGTAAGGCTGATTTCTGCGAATACACAAGCTACACATGTCGAAATTTGTATAATCATTTTTTAATAATGTCACATTTAATTTAACTTTACAACGTACAAATCCATCCCACTAAGTAAGGGCAAATATGTTGACCCGCGCGATAACATCGAAAGTATACATATTTTTAAGATATTTAAAGTTGTCAACTCTTATTAGTTCTATTCCATTTAAGAATATTTGTGGGAAATAATTAGGCGTGTTAACCTCGGCCTCAAAGACCATAACGACACTTTTTTTGGCATTATGTGTTAATTCCTGTCTATCAGCATAAGACTCACATAGGCTTGACACCTTTTTTAAGCCACAGATTGAAGCATTCAATAGTAACATGTCGTCGGCGTAGCCAATGTTATTTATACAAATCCGTCTATATAACAGCCAACCCCATTGCTACTGAGCTGCTCAAGTAAATCATTTACATAATGGTTGAAAAGCATTGGTGAGCTTAATCCTCCCTGCCTCACACCGCATTCCAATCCATGCATGATTGTAACAAAACGCCAGCCCATCAAACTGATTGTCCTGATTACCATACCAGTATTTCAAAATACTAGTAAATTCCGATGGTACATAAATTTTTTCTAGTTTTTTCCCATAATATATCGTAAAAACCCAGGCCAAAAGCTCTTGATATGTCCAAAAAACAGGCATAAATTGTCGTTTTCCGTTTAGGGTAAAACCGGTACGGTAGGGTAGGATTACAGATTTTTTTTTTATTTCTATGAGCCAATAAAAAGTGGTAACCATTTGTTTTTTTTGCTCCGAGTAAAATAGTAGCATAATGCATACATTTTTTTGTGATGAGTTGTCATTATTTTCGTCAATTATAATTGAGAAAGGGCAATCTCTGATTTCTTCAATAAGCTGATGAAGCATACACAGTTCTAATAGATTTTTATAGATTTTCTAATAGCATGGTACACTTCCGATACGATTCCGATCCTTCAGAAATACAAAAGCTTTAATAATATATCGTGGTTAACGGTAAGGCAGAGGTCGTGCTATGACTTGATCGGAAGCCAGGCTAAAAAGGACTTAACAATTTGTGCTAAGGTAGCTGCTCAATTGTTAATGGATTAATTTCTCAAAAAAATGGGATCGGAACGGGAGAATGACCTGACCTCAAGACTCTTATACGTGTCCACTACAGAGACCCCCGTAGAACTGAAGTCATCACTCCAGGTATCAATAAACGATAACTCCTTCAGCAACAACCAAATTTTTTGCAGAACGATTTATGCTTTTGCAATTAAAAGTCACCACTTTAACGTACTCGCAATGCCTCAAATTCGGCGGAAAGTGGGGAACGGAAGTGGAACGTAGTGTCTTAACACTAGGTTCCCGGGTTCCCTCTGCCTACCCTGCCTCGTGCGGGATACAGCGTGAAGCTAAGAAATAAACTTTGCGTACTCCTTTAAACTTTATCTATTAATAGGTAACATATATATAGATTTGTGTTATACATGCGCTACCAAATACACTAAGTCAAACTACTACAATAAGTCAAACCCGAAGATGGCACCGGGAGGAGACGGCTTTACCGCCGACATATGTAGGCAGGCCGTAGGGATCAACTCGGAGCTGTTCCTGGCCCTATTAAATAAGTGCCTCGAGCTATAATATTATCCAGAACCACAGAAAGAGGCAGTGGTCGTCGTTCTCCGGAAGCCCGGAAGGGACGACTACACTCAACCGAAGTCGAACAGGCCAATAGGCCTGCTATCGCTTTTGGTTAAGGTTCTGGAAAGGATGTTGGTTCGCCGCATTAGGTGGCACATCCTCCCAAAGGCAAACATGAGACAGTACGGGTTCATCCCGCAGCGCGGTACCGAGGACGACCTATAGGACCTGGTAAGACATCCAAGGGACAGTTTAAAAAAGAAACTGATAAACCTCGTGATGTCACTAGACATAAAGGGCACCTTCGATAGAGCACGGTGTCCTGCCATCGGATGCCGGATAGCCGACAAAGGATGCCCGATAAATATTAGAAGGCTTGTGTACTACCTGGAGGATAGGAAAGTAACTGTCCGATACGCTGACCAACACCACAGCTTAATCACAATCAAAGGGTGCATACAAGGATCGATTGCGGGTTCAACTTTTTGAAATCTGCTGTTGGATCCCCTCCTTGATGACATAGTGGTGGACGGGATGCACTTACAGGCTTTGCGGAAGATATCGTTTTGTGATCTCGGGAAATTCGGGTAACCAAATATCAAACACAGCTAAGCAGGTACTAACCCACGTGTACGAATGGAGTGTAGAAAACAAACTAAAGTTTGCTCCTCATAAAACCTATGGGATGATAACTCACGACCACCGTTTACTATTACTTTTGTAGGTGCAGTTGTATAGGTAACAGGTGTACCAAACGCTTCAAAGCATCTATGTGGGCTTTTAGTCGTAGCATAATAAAATAATATGCACTTACTGAAAGCATCGATGATAACATTGTTATCATAATCGTGACCGTGACTTGTTGTACTCAGTTGCCCTGTAATATCCATATGAATTACCTGTAAGGCAGATACAGATTGCATCAAAATGCCCTTTTGGAGTTTTACATTGACGCAATTCTCAACAAAGTTTCTGATAGTAGACGACATTTTTTCAAACCAATAGGAATCCTTTATTTTTTGAAACGTCTTTTCCTAGCCAGGGGGTTCATACTCTATATATATATAAATAAATAAATAAATAAATATATATATATATATATATATATATATATATATATATATATATATATATATATATATATATATATATATATATATATATATATATATATATATATATAAATTTTTCTTTAATATATCTTCTACGTACAGGACTGCGATCTGTTATATATTCATTGTAAATAAAGTAAGTAAATATACACTTTTTGGCGAACCCGGCGTTTCATTTTACTTAGTAACTGCTCTAGCTGCCATTATGAAACTTGGCTCGAGTACATATTTAATTAGTTAGTTTATTCGATTATAAATTTTTAAAACTTAGTTTTTGCGTTTGAAATAATAAATACGCTATAGTTAATTAAAACTTCAATGTCTTACAACTTATTAACTATACATAGTATTTCAAAAATATTGTATGTCTAGCTTGAGAATAATAACTAGCTTTAAATATGTTTTTGGTATATATGTCATATACCAAAAACATATTTAAAAATTACTAAAATCAAAAACATCAATTTTTTTTTCATATAGTTATAATAAGCGTACTTGTACCTGTCGAGCGAATGCGTGAAGAAAGAATGGTATAAAAGATTTGTGGAGGAAAAGTTAGTGGTAAGAGAGGGAGGGGGAGACCTCGGTTGACCTCGAAAACACAGTATCGACGATACTAAAGGAAGGTCATGTAAAAAGCATGAGGACCCCCCGGAGGGCATGTATGAAGAGGTAGATGACAGTGGACGAGGCAAAAGAGGTATGCCGAGACCGTAGAGTTTGGCGCTCCGTTCTCTCTGCCTACCCCGCTAGGGATATAGCGTGAAGCTAAGTAAGTAAGTAAATACCTGTAAAACAAAGTAAAGATTAGCACGTCAATAACGTATAACTTTAATACAATGCGCGCACATGTAGTACCTTGTACAGTCTGTGAATTGTGGTAGCAGTAGGGAAATTTGAGATCAACATATTTATTCACCTTACATAGTATGGTAGGCAGATGGAACCTGGATTAATTAATAGGAGGAAAACGAGTGCGAAATGATTAATATAAAGTTAAATTGCGTAATTAATGTATAAAAGTGTGATTTAGTAGTGAGAGATAGTTCATTTAATGCGTTACAGTATGAATTTCATTTTAGTGAACCATCTATGTAGTAGTCATGTTTCGTTCTGATCGGAACATGTTCCGGAACTTAATTCACTTTAAGATTGTTCCGGAACAGTCCCGAGTACATGAATTTAATCGTTTGAGTTGGGTGGGCCAAAAGTCCGTTTAAATTTGAAATGATGATTAAAAAAACTAATCACAGTACATTAAAATTGTTTATTGTTTTCGAATACGATCCTTTAATTCGTCAAGAGTTACGGGGTTGGTGTCGTAAACTTTAGCCTTAAGATGTCCCCAAAGAAAAAAATTCATTGGAGATAGATCAGGGCTACAAGACGGCCAGTTAATATCCCCTCTTTTCGATATCACTTTTGGCCCGAAAATGTCTCGAGCTGCTCTTAACGAGTCATTACATGTATGACAAGTGGCTCCATCTTGCTGAAACCATGAGCGTTGATTAAAACTAGCAAAATCCTGCAGCGCTGGAGCAAATACGTTTTGTAACATGGTGATAGACCGCTCGGAATTCACCGTAACCGCACGTCCTCTTGAGTCCTCAAAATAGTTGGACCAATAATGCCTCTTGCTGATAAAGCAGCCCATACTGTGACTTTGGGTGAATGCAGGGGTTTTTGATGCTTTAATATTGGATTATTGTTACTCCAATAACGACAATTTTGTCTATTGGCATGCCATAAATCCATTTTTGAACCTGTCTTTTCAAACTTGAGCACCCATTTTTTAATTAACACACCTGATGGAGCTTGAGTTTTGTGTCGTATGTTTAAATGATTGCAAAACTTTCGTTGAGCTAAGGTCGCAGAATCGTTGTTTCGATAGTACTCGCGTACACAAAACGCACGTTGACTACCACTGAACGACACCATGGTACTAAATTCCCATTGGACGCTCTTGCAATTCGTAACCTCTCCACCCCCCTACACCGCCGCTGCAAATTATTTTAACATTTTGTTAAGTATTATTTTAATGAATTATTTTGAAGTTCTTTTTTAAGTTATTTATCTTAATCGTTCTATAATCTTAATTTTCAATGAGTTGTTTGTTACTTTAATATTTCCAGGCTTTATTCTAAAACTATTTTTTTTATTATTTGATTTGAGTTATTCTTTGTAAATTTATAAAAGTTCATTAAAATTACTTCTTTCGTAGTTTCAAACCTTTTCTTAAGTTATCTTTAATATTAAATAGGTTAAAAAATATTATATTTGTTCAAGTTTTTATAGAGATATAAAAAAAGCTGATTTCCGCTTAAGCTAAAACAAAAACAACCTCTTTCTCTAAATTATTCCTTGTTTATCTTCTTTCCTTTTTTTTTCTCCGAATATATAACTAAACAATTTCAATTCCTTATATTTAATCCAAAAACCTAATCCATCGTGTGCGGGATACGGCGTGAAGCTGAAACATGTTCCGGAACCGGGATGGAGCAGCTCGAACATGTTTTTCATTTTTGTCGGAAACTAACATCACTAATATACATATATTGTCATATAGATGGTATTCTATTCGTCACATACATTGAGTTATACAAATTAAAGTTATAGTGGCGCAGAGGCACAAGTTGTGGAAATGAAATATTTACTTTTTTCATTTCTTTGCTCTCGTTACAAGGCACAAACGCGGCGTTGAGTTCCCCCACTCAACATGTAATAAACGAACGGAACGAAACGGGACAGAGTGTCTTATTCACTAGGTTCCCAATTTCTTTCTGCCTACACTGCAACATATTCGACATTGCCCCCAGCACACTAGATAGCGAGGTCCTTTCTGCGAGAAGCTTCCAGCTGTAGTACAGCCATCAAAGCTAATCGTTGTAAAGCCCAAGCAGGGCATTCAGCCAAAGTATGATGAACTGTGTCTGAGGTGGTATCGCACTCATGGCACGCTGGCGATAATTCCCGACGTACAATTTGGTGCAGGTATTTGCCAAAGCAATAGTGCCCCGTCAGTACCTGCACCAGTCTGAACGTCATAACCCCAAAGTCCCTGTGTACCCAGCGTTCAAGGTGAGGGCGACCTGCTTCCACCGTAGGAAGAACAGCCACTGGTGACTCCAGGTCAAACTTCCATCGTCGGATCAGGGCTTCGTCTGCTCTCCTCCTGAAAAGCGCGCGATCGCTCGCTCGCCCACTCACTCGCGACTTGTACGTAATGCGTGAACTTTAGCAAATTACTCCCAAGGCAGATAAAGCTGCCAGGAGATTAGCGGCCGTCCAATACACCGTGCGACAGCCTCCAAAAAATAGCTTTCACCGCTATGACCCGCTGCGTTTTTTTGCATTTGGGTCCTATTACGAGCGGTGAGAGAATCCGAATTTTGAAGAAAAATATAACAATGAAAACTGTATTAAAATCTGATTAGCCGTTTCCGAGATAGAAACGCTCAGATAAACAGACGGACTCAGACTCAGGGTCAAAACTTTTGTCTCCGATTTGTGAAAAATATACCAATTCGTAACTTATTAAACAACAAAACTTCTTGCTATTTTATCTTATTTTTTACTGTATATACTTTATAAAGATGTATTATTATCTATCACTATCATTTATAATATAAAAAAATACCATTTTTTTTATTCTGTTCTTGTTAATTTCTTCGCTCTGGAAACTAGGCAAAGCGCAGTGTTGAAATCTGCCACTCAACTTGTGTCTTAAATACAGTGAAAAGTGAGGAACAGAAGTGTCCTCATAGGGACAGAGTGTCTTAACACTAGGTGCCCAAGTACCCTCCGCATGCCTTGCCATGTGTGGGACAAAAAGATTTAAGAATGGAATATTTCACGTAATAAATACTTAAATACTAATTATATTGTTACCTATCCATATTAAAACTTTATGTATAGCAGAAATAAAACCCAATCCCGATCTACCTTCATCAGAAATACCCAAATTTCTTCAATTTCTCTATTTATTCTCTATTTTAATTCAATTTCTCTATTTATTCTCTTCTATTTATATAACTTCAAAAAACCATAACAGATGGCGTTAGAGCATTCTAAATCACGCTTGCGTTACGTTCCGATTCATTGTGTATAACAATTTGTAGGTACCAAAATTGGTATTGCGTTTTAACGCCTAGTGTTAAGATATTTCAATTTTTGATTCGCGAATCACTAACAAGTTTGTGAAACGCGGTTTAAACTATAAACAGGATCGATCTCCACTTTACTTAAAAATAGACTTGTGGTAGTTCTAGTTGTGTCCTGAGCCGCCACCTCGGTCGCTGGTCTCCTAAGCTGGGCCTCCCCCGGGCATAGCCCACCCAACGACGCGCTCGTCGTAACGAGCGGAGATAAACACCGCGGAAGAGGGCCCGTAAAGCCCTGCATCCGTTCCCCTGTCCACGGGCAGGATGGATGAAAACAAGTACAAGGTCCAGTTGTGTGTTTCGATCGTTCCTTCACAATGATAATGATACTGATAGATCACTTCAAGAAATTGATTGTTTTATATCAGCTTATGACAACGATTTAAATTATCGACAGTCGATACGATACGTTTCAAGCTTGCGCGGAAAGCAGTCAAAGGAAGTGTCTTAATGGTAACAGAGTGTTATAACATGGTTTAGATTAAGCTTTCTCTGCCTTGCCTACATTGCTGCAGTATACAATAGATTTTTTTCTAAATTATCTACATGTTTCTATTTTGCGTTATAATTAATAGTTAATTGCGCAAATATGTTTCAGCTTCACGCTGTATCCCGCACGAGGCAGGGAAGCAGAGAAACCCGAGAACCTAGTGTTAAAACACTCCGTTCCCCTCTTTCCGCCGAATTTAAAGGATTGCATGTTGAGTGGCGGACCTCAACGCCGCGCTTTGCCTTATTATATGTTTCAACAAACCTTTTTCTATCGCTCCTCAAGGCGACAACCGTTTTCGATTGTTGCAGCGACAGGTTGTTAAGAGGTCGATCCCTACTCAAGGAAATAAAATAATTAATATTTTAAGTAGGTTGAGGTCTTGCGTGTTGAGTGGCGCAACTCAGCGTCGCTCTGCACGTCGTTACCAAAAGGATGAAATGAAAATATTATATTACATTCACACTGACTTGTGTCTTAGCGACAGGCCTTTATTAAAGAATATATTATTAATGTTACTTATATTTAAACAAAACAAAAGAATAACAAGACATTTTTTTATATAATTCCTTTGTAATTTAAATAAATTTGTAAATTATGTTTTGTACAGATTCTTTTAAATTTTATGTAGAAAATAAGTTATTCTCATGAATGTAATAAAAATATATATTTTTTTTAAAAATACATAATTATAAATTTATATAGTATTTTTTTTTATTTTATGAAGAAAACCATCAAAGATATTTATTGGGTAGTTTAAAAAAAAACATTAGGCAGGGATGTAACAGGAAAGTTGCGAGTCAAACGATTGTAAATCGAGTTATCGAAAATAAATTATAATATATAATAATCGATTGTACAATAGAAACGTCTAATCGATATAATATCGATTTTATAACTAAATTTCTGAAATTCAATATGAGGTAGTGGTGAAAAATCACAAATTTTCATCTTCCCATTTCTATTTGGTTATTATATTTTGTAAATATCCATATATTATACAGAGTAATTCATCATTTTTTTTTATATGACAATGCAAAATAGTTTCTTAAAACACTTTTTAGTTTAATGTTAAAAAATAAATATTAAATAACACTGCCAAGCTTCATATACTATTTGTATATAATAAATTCGCTTTTCAATTCGTCTTCTTGTTCCACGGAGCATTTAACATTAGCCTCAAAGTCGCATTGTTGTGTTCTCTCGTTAAAGAAGAGGCCGTCACTGCAGAACATCACGTGTGGTAAACCGTTTACACAACGCCAGTAGCGTTGGCAATCGCCTCTGTAAACGAAATACATTTAATTTATTTATTAAAAACTTGCAGCTCTTTTGCGGCTTCGTCCGTTTTAAGTATATACTTAAAACAGGCGATGAAAATATATGTATTTTTTTTTAAAGATCTTAGAGTATATTTATGGAAAATGTTTGTTTACAGTAATATGGTTAATATATCTACTGTTTAGCACTAAAGGAATTCTATTGATTGTTTAAAGAGATTGGCCAGTCGTGACGCAAGCGGGCGATAGATTGTGGGTTCGATACCCACTTGAGTGAAAAAGCGAAAGTTGGACAGTACTTGGGGAACGGAGAGTTTTGGAAAGATCGCATGACGACCCCGCTCGGGATAGTAAATATAATGAGAAACAAACTAACTTGTATGGTATATGATGAGATGCCGAATCGGTTCTTAAGCAGTTAAGGGCTATATTAAAACTTGGTGTTCTCTCCGGTTCTTCAATGCTGAGAGGACGTACGCTATCCGACACACGATCAGCTGTTAAAGCACTTTCTAAACCTAAAAATACAAATGATAAACTCTAGATAAAAAAATGATAATGAGACCTGTCGTGGCGCAGCGGCTCAAACGTGTGACTGTAAACGACAGGTTGTGGGTTCGATCTCCACTCGAGGAAATGATTTATTTTTTTCAATTTAAATATTTAATGTTTTCATTTCTTCGCTCTGGTACAAGGCAAGAAAAATAGCGTCGTTGAGTTCCGCCACTCAACACGCAATGCCTCAAATTCGGCGGAAAGTGGGGAACAGAAGGGGAACGGAGTGTCTTTACACTAGGTTCCCGGGTTCCCACTGCCTACCCTGCCATGTGAAATATAGCCATACAGCGTGAAACTGAGTAGATAAAAAAACTTGGGACACAAGCGTGTAACCGTAAACGCGACAAATTGCCAGTTCAATTCCCACTCCAAGTGCAAGCTAAACATTTAACGTTTTTATGGAGAATAGAACGAAAAGTTTTTACACTAGGTTTCAAAGTTCCCTCAGCTTTTTTTTTTTTTTTTTTTTTTTTTTCCAGCTTCACGCTGTATCCCGCACTAGGCAGGGTAGGCAGAGGGAACGGAAGTGAAACCTAGTGTTATGACACTCCGTTTCACTTCCGTTCCCCACTTTCCGCCGAATTTGAGGCATTGCGTGTGGAGTGGCGGAACTCAACGCCGCGCTTTGCCTTATTACCAGAGCGAAGAAATGAAATATTAAATATTTAAATTGAAAATATTAAATATTTCATTACCTCGACTGGGGATCGAACCCAGAACCTGTTGGTTACAGGGACACTCTTGTGCCGCTGCGCCACGACAGGCCTCCATTTGCATATGTCACAGCGTGAAGTTAAAATTTTAACAGTAATTATTACCATCAGATGCTTTATCAAAGAGGAAGTTGAATTCTTCTTCCCCCGAACCCTCCTCGAGCTCGTCAGGGTGCGTGCGTAGCCAACATTTAGTATCACGTGGCCAATTACAGGTCTAGAAATAGATGGCGTTATATAATTAAAAGAAAAGATAAGCTAAAATTTCAGCTAAGTCGATCATAATTTTGTAACAATTTCGTCAATCTTAAATATTTCATATTGATGTAAGGCCTGTCGTGGCGCAGCGGCACAAGAGTGTGACTGTAACCGACAGGTTCTGGGTTCGATCCCCAGTCGAGGAAATGAAATATTAAATATTTTCAATTTCATAAATATTTAATGTTTCATTTTCTTCGCTCTGGGAAGGCAAAAGCGCGGCGTTGATTTCCGCCACCCAACACGCAATGCCTCATATTCGGCGGAAAGTGGGGAACGGAAGTGGAACGGAGTGTCTTAACACTAGGTTCCCGGGTTCCCTCTGCCTACCCTACCTCGTGCGGGATACAGCGTGAAGCTGAGTAATATTGATGTAACTTTTAAAAAAAAAATGTTGAGGGAAAGTTGCCAAAATATCACTATTTTAGGTTTTATTACATTAATAAACGTCAGCTATAAAATTTTCCTTAATAGGTATATCTTTTATGAACAGAAACTGATCGGCTACAGATTTATTATAAGAAAAGATAAATAAACATATTTGCGAACCCACTTTCTTTTGTTTCAGTGGGAAGGTATTTTTTTTCAATCTAAACATTAAAATTGCCTAGAGGCATTGGATAATCCGTTCTTGATTAAATATTTTAAACATCTTTAATATATTATTTCATATAATTATAATAAATGTACCTGTAAAATAAAGTCGAAGTAAAGACTTGCGGGACAATAACGTTCAACTTCTATACCATGCGCGCACATGTAGTACCTTGTACAGTCTGTGAAATGTGGTAGCAGCAGGGAAATCTGAAATTAAAAATATTTTTTTAATTACATAGCATGGCCTTGGAACTTATTTGGTTCCGATTTTTGCTTTCGCAGTTCCGTTCCCCACTTTCCGCACATGCACGCTTGTGAAGCAGTACAAATAATTAATTTAAAGTTAAATTATTAATTTATTTATATTAATAATATTACTTTAAATTAATCATTTATAATAATTATTTTAATGGTAACAGTGTGATTTAGAAATGTAAGATAGTTTATTTAGTGCGCTAAAGCATGCATTTTAAAAAAAAGACTATCAAGAAAAAAAACACGAACAAAAATTTGAACCCGGGCCTCTTGGAAACCGTCGTTCTAACCAAATAGGTCATACGTTCGTGCTGCTTTCAACTCAATGAACGAACAGAACAGATTATCTTAATAATAGGTTCCCTCTGCCTACCCGGCCATTAGAGGGATACAGTTTGATGATGAAAAAGAAATAAATATACAAACCTGTCCACGTGGATCACACGCCATTGTATTCGGATCTACATTCTTCAATTCTTGTGGGGAATACGAAGAAATGGTTCCAACGAGAGCGAAAAATAGAACAAGTGAGGCTGAAACATAACAAAAATATGTTTATTATTGGGTATTTTACACTATATGATGTCAATTAATGTAGCTTAAAGATAGAGTGGAGGCCTGTCGTACCGAAAAAAGAGTATAGGAATGTGTTTGTTTGTTGCACTGCTGAGCTGGCTGGATGATCCGCTTTGAGTGCGGTTTAAGTGTTGCTTCTTAGCAGTTTAAGAGCTCATGGACGTTGCCAAGGTAGAAGATATTTTTATTGTTTTATATTTTGTTTATATATGAGAGATATCTAATTTATTTTTTAAAAACCAGTTTATAGCGAATAAAATTATGTAGCTGATAAAATTGGATTTATTAAAATACCGGAAAGGCGTAAGAATAATTTAATAATTTGATCTAAGATCTTTATCAACTGACGGTTATTAATGCCGGCAGTAAAAATGCCGAAAGAAAAAGGCGCAGGTACATATTTTTGTGATATGTTACTTATTTTCTTATTTTTCAACGTCAAGCTATATCCTGCAAATAGCAGAGTAGAGAGAGGAAACTTCGGATTGGGAACCTAGTGTTAAGACACTCCATTTTTTTCTCTACTTTCCGCCGAGGCATTGCGTGTGGCGGAAATGGTAGGAATGAATATTACATTTCCTGTATTGTCCAGACCTCTCTCGTGTACAGTCACACGTTTTTGCCTTTGCACCACGACAGGCCTGTGATATATTAACTTTGGATAACATATTTCACTTGTTCCCAAATTACTATAAGTACGCTATTCAGAAAGCCGTGAAATAAAAGATAAACAAATCAGATAATCTAGTTAATGTATTTTAAAAAGTTACTCTGGTAGTAATTCGCTGACAGCACTATAAACAACTGTTTTGTATGATATTTTTACTATGTTTTAAAGTGTTATTCCACACTTAGGACATAAAATACTAAACTTAAATTTAAAAAGCGTATAAAAATTTTGAACGAAGCAGGATTTGAACCCGCGTTTTAAATTTAAGACGTGAATAGAAATCAAATATTATTAAATGTTTTAAATATCTTAAATAATTATATTACTACTTAAAAATATTAATTGAAATGTTTACATATAAAAACACCCAAACGTCACTTTATTGTCAATTTTTTAACGCATTATGAATATTAATAAATTGTGGTGCACAGATAATGTGCAAATTTGAAAATAAAGTACGTGACGTTGTGTCATCAGTCGGGTTATACCCGCTATTTTTTGTAATCACCTTATGACATATTTATTGTTTTTCTTTTTGTTTTAAGGTAACAAAACAAGAATTAAAACGAACAATTTTACGCTTAATACAGCATAAAATTATTTGACAATTGTTTTGTTTTATTTTTTTTAATTAGTGAAAAGTGACTCGGATCCGTACATCTATACTTATAATAAATTTGTAACCAATCACTGTCTGTACTTGGAAGATATATTAAATAACATCTTATAGTTTATTAATGTAATAGCGTCCAAAATGTTGCCCGTTTGTCAGTGCGTTTGTACGCGCTAATCTTAGAAACGGCTAACCAGATTTAATTAGGAAGATACGACAATAGAGCATGGTGTCACAAGGGCATCTGCCGATACTTAAGATGGATGAGCACTACCTAATGCGAAACGCAGTGGCCGAAGCCAGTACTTATTGCCGGTTTTAAATGCTGGAGGTGGTAATGATCCGGTCGGGTCGGCCCATGCATGTTGCTGCATTGCTGACAACGTGACTCTTTCACATGTATTTTAATCGCCTCTTACGACACCATCAGTACCAGGGTGATTCTATTTTAAGCCGGGATCACACGGCTACGACACAACTGTGACAATTTCCCCTTGAACATATTTTATTATGCCGATGTTTATTTCGGTTGACTTAACACTTTGTTCCCTTCGTTTGGTGTCTTTCCTTTATAAGGAATTCTCTCATCCTAATTTGGTAGGGATTATTTCTCAATACTATTTCTTAACGTTAAAAAAATCTCCAATGTCAGCTTCTACCTCTCTATTTCCTTACCCATTTAATAAAGATAATAAGTAGAATTTTTCGTTTGCTTGTTGTTCTCTCATCTCCACAATTTTCCCATTGTTCATGATAAAAAATGTTCTATTGATATTAAAATTTACAAATCCGCTGAATGTAACTACATGAAGTATCACGGTGCTTGACTTTCTCAAATTATATATTTATTAAGAATTGGAAAACAGTGTGGAACATTTACTAAGTTTTTAGCACAGTTTATAGATAGCCTTAGTATTTTTACCCCATAAATCAATATAGATTCTAGTTCTAAATACAGACTTTGTCTCATTCCTAAATTATGTTATTTAATTTATCGGCATATTTAATTCATTCACATTCCGTTCCGTAACCCACTTTCCGTCGAATTTGGGGCATTGCGTGTTGAGTAGGGGAAGTCCACAACATGATTCGTCTTGTTACCTAAAATATTACTTATTCCTGAGGTCTGTCGTGGCGCAGCGGCCCAAATGTGTGACTGTAAACGACACGTTGTGGGTTCGATTCCCACTCGAGGAAATGGAATATTTAATATTTTCAAATTAAATATTTAATGTTTTCTTTTTTCGCTTTGGTTACAATTTCACCTTATACTCATATATAAACCTTGGATGCGAACGAGTCTACATTCAGGAACGAACCACTACTAAATTCACATGTCGACTAATGTTAAGACTTGTATATTACAAGTCCCATTAAAACAATTAATGTAATATATTATATCCTATAACCTGCCTTGATAATTTTACTTAAAAAATAGCACACACATTGTGTGTGCAGTGAGAAAAATAAAAAAATAATAATAATTTCCTCATATGAGAATCAAATCCATAATCTGTCGTTTTTACAGTTACACGCTTGTGTGCGCCCTGCGCCACGACTGGCGTTAATGCGACATGATGTTAATCAAATACTTTAAATATCTCTAGAATTTATAAGGTTGATGATCACCAATTCTGATTATCATGTCATACGATGGTATCTAAAATAATAAACATAAATTACTAATGTAGATTCGATGTTTTTTACTCGATCGTGACGATAAACCGAATATTTGATTGATTGATAGTGATGTTCTTATTTATTATTCATGAATTTGGCGATTCAGCAGTATCTTCTTATTTTTCTCTCAAAGGCTCAATGTTTTTATTTGTTTCTCTTACGAAATATTTCTTTTTCTTAAAATATTAGATTAGCCACAAAACTTAGCTTGTAATAAAAGGGGAGAAGGCCTAGTAGTTAGTGACAAAAAATACTGTGTCATTATTGTAATTTTTATTTTTCATTATTATAGTGGTGAGATAGTTTGAGGCCTGTCATGAACCAGGGGTTAAGATTAAAAGTTAGAGCACAATATTTAGTTAAATATTGCGCTCTAACTATTAATCTTACCAATTAATTATTAGTTATAAAAAAATATAATATAATAGGATACTTTTCCACCTAAAAAAGCATATGTAGTTTTAAAAAAAATGTAAATGTTAACATAAAAGGGTTTTAGAACGATGATCATAACTTTAAACACGAGGATTGCGAGGTGCTAAACTTAAGTACTTAATTAACTAAACTTATATTCAGATACAGAGGTCCTGAACGAATCATTAAATTGATAGAGTTCAGGCATGTCCAAGTACAGATATGTTGTCTTGGTCAAATACCGGGATATTGGCAAAGAAAGCATGACTAGACCAGATTTACACGATTGCAAATAAAAGCAATATTTGAACTCGGAGTTATACGTCACGAAGAGAACGATGAAAAAACGTAACTCTATCAATCAAGGTAGTTTTGGGTGTGTGTGTCTGTGACGTAGAGAATATGCTTCAAGACTATCACCTGAAATGGTATGCCACTTTGTACCGGCCATAGTCCTAGGCCGGAAAAGGGTTTTTTTTTATGTTTTGGAAGAAAGGTTTTTGGTATGTCAGTCCCTGGAATGACATCCATTGGACTCACTATGGAACCATGAGTGGATATTGCGATGAGACATTAAAGCCAATGGATTAACCAAAGAGGATGTTGAAGACCGTAAAAAACCTACTACCAGGTTGAGTTGTAATATAATTTATAAATAGATAATTGTTTTTGTTTTCATAAAAAATTATACAAAGAAACTGTCTCCTTAACTTCAACTAAATAATATTAATTGAATATTTTCTCATTAGCCTTTATGTGTATTTGATTTACCTGACACCTGCTTCTTATTATATGACGTATTGTTCTTTGTATTTTTTTAAATGTTATTTTTAGAATAATCTTTTTCTTTACCAAAATATTTTTCATGACAAGAGATCCCTCCACTCTACCATATCGTTTCGTATATTCATAATACTAATTTAAGAATAAATATGCCAAATTTCACATTTTTACAACGAATGAGTCAGTAGATTGTTATCAATTAATATAAAAATCTTATCAAGATCGGATTCTCGATATTTGTCGGCACATTTCAATATTATGACGTTAACAATCGGCACGTTTATTTGATGTATTTATCTTTAGAATATTCTAAAGTCTAATTCTAAAGACATTGCGTGTTGAGTTGCAGAACTTAATGTTACTCTTAATCAACGAAAAAGCAAAAATTAAAACAATTTAAATATAGTTATTCTCCCTTCCACTGTCCCTTCCATCATTTACATATACATCTGTTTAGAAATATTATTAAAATCTAAAAAAAAAATAAGAAATATATTTTATATACAACTTTGACGACAGTTGATCACGGTGCCCATTTTAAAAAAAACTTGTTTTATTATATATATTAAACTGTTGTTTTTATTAAATGCATGTGTAAATGGCCATAAAATAATTCACAATTGAATATCGATTTTGATGACATCGAATGCGAGTAACATAAAATCGATATTAATTTTATCAAATTGTATTATTGATTATAGAAACCAAATAAAATAATATGATAGATAAATACAAATATTTATATACATTATATCTTATTGTAGAATCTAATAAGCCTAATAAATACATATAAGTTAGTTATGAAAATAATTTTAATCTTTATATGCCATATTAGCTATACGACAATATGTCAAACACAATGTCGTAGACGTCAGTTTATTTTTTAAAATTATAATATATATGCGTTGTGTTGTGTATTTTAAACTTTTTTGTTCTTTGGTATTATAATTTATTTCTAAAAAACTATTAAACATAATCAATTAATAAATATGTCTGTAGATTGCAATGATATATTTGGTAACGTTAAAGAGACATTCAATAATTTCGACACATTTCATTTTACACCAAACGACGACGACTACGAAATACACGAAGAAAACGAATCAATAGGACCCATTATTATATCTGATAACGAAGAAAATAATAAGAAGAAACCAAAACCAAAACGGACACAGAAAAAAAAACATGATGACGATTATGAACCTAATGTTACTATAAAGGTAAATAATAACTCAAAAAAACGCAGATGTAGCAAGCGCTTGAATGAGCCTAAAGAGTCAGATAATGACTGTATTATAGTGGATATATCCACACCACCCAGAGTTACTAAAGGCAGAGGCAGTGCGAGACGAAGAGGCAGAGGTAGAGCACCTAGAAGAGGCAGATCACCTAGAAGTGGCAGATCCAGAACAAACAACTCAATAGTTACTTATAATATCGGAAACACACTGGAATATACTGATGATTCTGAAAATGTACCTATATTTAATACACAACAAAATGATGTAATAGAAATAGATGATGGTCTGGATATTGAAAATGAAGAAATGACTATCAAAATTGAATGGCAAAGCGTAGAAATAATTAAATTCGCTGTACGTAGATTTCAAAGTTTAAAACAAATATTTGATTTTTTTTGTAATAAATATAATGTTGAACAAGAGAATTTGTTATTTATGTATGACAATAAGATACTTCAACCAAATGACACTCCCGACTCGATAAGTTATCAAGAAGCAAAGTTAATAGATGGCGGCATTGTATATAAAAACAGAATAAAATTAACAAATAATAAAGACAATAGTGAAAAAGTTGAATCAGGCCTCCAAATTAAGTTCCAATACCAAAATTCTAAGCACCCGATGGTTGTATATGTAGAAAACAATGCAAAATTATCAATAGCAATGACCAAATGTGCTGAAAAACTAGAAGTACCTTTAAACAAGTTGAAATTTGAATTTGACGGTGACATTGTTTCTGGTAAGAAATATTTTATATGTATGTATGTATGTACTTCATCAGTACCACAGCTGTTGGTGGTTTTAAAAACAGTCATAATTAGAAATTTTAAAATAGCTAACTTTTCTTGTACTGAAAACTGAAATGGAACATTGTTTATCCTTATGTTTTGAGGAAATCCAATGTCAATAGATTCCCTTTCTGACTTTCTTCATTTCCTTAAGTAAGAAATGAACACAGCAATTTTTTTTTATGGAGAATACATGGCAAACAAGTGTATGGGTATGTTGTGCATTTCCAGCCTTTAAGGGGAAGATAGACATGCTTTTTGAAGGTATCCTGTAACGTGTGTATGTGGTAACGTGGCAATACTGCCATACTCTATAGTGTCTACAAGTACATACTCGTGCCAATACTCCACAGCGTTAATTTATAGACTTTTCTTTGGTTTATTGTTCTGAAATTAATTTACTTTACATATTTTCTTTTAAACTGCCACAATTTCTATACTTATGATAGATGTAACAAACATTCTCAGTACAAAATCATTCTAGTAGCTTTGAGATAAAAGGGTACTTTACATATCAATAATAAAAGAGTTTATGTCTTCAATAGTAATTATACTATTGAATGATATCTACAGAACCGTTGCGTTCTTCTAATTTCATACAATTCTCATGACTGCTTTAAGTTTTTTTCTTTTGTTTTTAATACTTATTTGTTGAGAAGTTTACATGTAAAAATATCCAACCACTTTGTTGTCACTTTATTGAGGCCTGTCGTGGTGTAGCGGCACAAGAGTGTGACTGTAACGGACAGGTTCTGGGTTCATTCCCCAGTCAAGGAAATGAAATATTTAATATTTTCAATTTAAATATTTAATGTTTCATTTCTTCGTTCTGGTAATAAGGCAAAAGCGCGGCGTTGAGTTGCGCCACTCAACACGCAATGCCTCAAATTCGGCGGAAAGTGGGGAATGGAAGTGGAACGGAGTGTCTTAACACTAGGTTCCCGGGTTCCCTCTGCCTACCCTGCCTAGTGCGGGACACAGCGTGAAGTTAAAAAAAAAACGACTCTATTGTCAACGTCAACCAGATAATGTGTACATTTTACAATTGAAATGAGATGTTTTGTCATTGGTCGGGTGTTTCTACAGTAGATTGTTGATTGACTTCTTAACGTTAAGTGTTATCAGATATTTTCTTTTAATCTTTATTATTCCGTTGATATCTTTGTGGGTTTTATTTTTAAAGTTTCTCGTTTAATTGAGCATAACATATCATTTTTTAATTTAATTATTTTACACATTTTTTTTTAGTTTCACATTGTATTCCTTACATTTCAAGTTATGCAGAGGGAACTTGGGAACCCAGTATTAAGACACTCCGTTCTGTTTCCCACTATCCACCGAATTTGGGGCATTGCTTGTTAAGTGGCGGAACTCAACGCCGCGTTTTGCCTTGTTGTGAAAATAATAAATATTTCGTTTCCTCGAGTGGGGATCGAACACAAAACCTATCGTTTACCTACAGTCCCACGTTGCGCCATGACAGGCCTTGTTATTGTTATAATATCTTTTTTCTGCTGAAAATGGTTCACTCATGGAACCACATCTGATCTCTTTTCTCTGCCAAAGTAAAAGGAATTAAAGAAAACTCTATCACGATAAACGATTTTTGTATTTAATTACGTATAAGAAGTGAAGCCTTTGAATTTGTAGAAATGTTATCGATAAGGATTTAAGAAACTTTGTTTTGTTCACTTACATTTTGGAAGGGAAGGGAAATGTGACAAAATATAATAGTGAAAACAGCATTTAAATCTGCTTAGCCGTTTCTGAGATTAGCGCGTACAAACGCACAGACAAACAGACAAAAAAAAATCAAAATCACTATTGTGGGCCCTATTACATAAATAAACGTCCCCTATAAGATGTTATTTAATATATCTTCCATGAACAGACAGTGATCAGTTACAGATTTATTATATGTAAAAATTTTGTTTGTTTCCAGGTAAACAAACACCAAATGACTTGGGCCTGGAAGGCGGCGAATGTATAGATGTTAAAATAATTCGATGAAGTATGTAATAATGTAAATATTAATAATATGTAAAATATATATGTAGTTATTAAATATTTTTATTTTGTTTTATTTTATTAAAATTGGAAATGGAAAAGTTAGTTCATATTTATACGGATGTAGCTTTTGTTGTAGCATCACGATGTACGAGGGAAGGTCCAAAAGTTCGCGGAATGGAGGGGGATGGAGTGGGGATAGGGTAGCTTGCTTAGTGTCATACTAATTGGGCACTCATAATTAGTATATATATAACATTTCAACCCTATAGCGCCTTTTAGGAGTACTGGCCTGCTAAACAAGTCAATTCGGAAGCAAACTGCAAGTATGGAGAAAATTGAACATCGCGCTGTAATAAAATTCCTTACCAAGCAAGGAAAAAACGTTCAAACCATTTTAAATGAAATGGACGCCGTTTATGGAGATCAGTGCCCTGGTAAAACAATGGTTTATAAGTGGCATGGACTTTTTAAACATGGTCGAGATTCAATTGAAGACGACTCTCGCTCTGGGCGGCCAGTTGAGGCCACCACATCAGATATCGTCGAAAAAGTCGAAAAAACTTGTTCTCGAAGACACACGTTTGAAGAAAAACAATTATCTGCATTTGTTGGAGTATCAGATACAACCATTTTGCGGATCCTGCATGACGGCATGTCAAAAGTCAGCGAAAGATGGGTGCCAAGAATGCTCACGCCGCTTCAAAACAGCAGCGCGTCGACGCGTCTAAGCACTTTTTGGAGGTGTGTGGAGACGAACCTGTGCAGATTTTGGAGCGGATTGTTACTGGAGATGAAACATGGGTTCATCACTTTGAACCTGAATCAAAACAGGAGTCCATGCAATGGCACAAAAAGGGTACACCACCTCCCAAGAAATTCAAAGTGTCAGAATCGGCTGGAAAGTTGATGGCCACTCTTTTTTTGGGATTGCGAGGGAATATTACTCATTGATTATAAAGAAAAGGGTATCACTATAACCGGAGAATACTTCGCAACGATATTGGAAAAGTTTAAGGAGGCAATTAAAGAAAAATGTTGAGGAAAATTGGCCAAGGGTGTGTTGCTTTTGCAAGACAACGCGCCGGTTCACAAGAGCCGAGTTGCGATGGCTGCTCTGAACACGCATGGATTCGAACCACTTGTTCACTCACCCTTTAGTCCAGACCTGGCCTCTAGCGATTTTTATTTGTTTCCAAATTTAAAAAAAGAGCTAAGGGGAAGGAAATTTTCCGACGATAACGAAGTGAAGGAGGCAATTTCGGCGCCTTTTAAGGCCAAAGGCAAAAAATATTTTTTCGATGATTTAGAAAAATTAATTCATAGACGGAATCGAATGTATTAGACTTAAGGATGGTTATATTGAAAACTAAAAATAAATTTATTGTTATATTTTATTGACAATCCTTTCATTCCGCGAACTTTTGGACCTCCCCTCGTATCTTTCACATAGCAGTGTATGTAGAGGGAACTTGGGAACCTAGGGTTAAGAATTCTTTTTGGAGAATATATAAAAGTCTTTTGTATCGGTATCACAGTGAGGAAATGAATATATATTATATATCATTTCCTCGAGTGGGAATCGAACCCACGACCGTCGGAATATAATATTTATTATATATTTTTTTCTCTGATAACGGTGCAAAGTGCGGTGTTATGATCCGCCATTCAACATTCAATGTCTTAAAAATTCCGCGGAAAGTGGGAAACGGTAGTGTCTTAATGGGAACAGAGTGTCTTTACGCTAGGTTCCCATGTTCCCTCTGGCTATCCTGATATGTGTGGGACCAGACCGAAGATATAGACATAACTCTTTCTCTCTCAGTTTGGCACATGGCAGCGTAGGCAGAGAAAACTTGGGAATCTAGCCTTAAGACACTACGTTTCCCACTTTCCGCCGAATTTAAGGCATTGCGTGTTGAGTGGCGGAACTCAACGCCGCGCTTTACCTTATTACCAGAGCGAAGAAATGAAACATTAAATATTTAAATTGAAAATATTGAATATTTCATTTCCTCGACTGGGGATCGAACCCAGAACCTATCGGTTACAGTCACACGTTAGTGCCGCTGCGCCACGACAGAATTAATATTCAAAGTATATAAGGCTTGAAAGTCACTAACAATTTTTATTTACCAAATTTTGGCCAAAAAAATCAAATTCGACGGAAAGCGAGGAACGGAAGTGGAACGGAGTGTTTTAACACTAGGTTCCCATGTTCCTTCTGCCTACCCTGCCTCGTGCGGGATACAGCGTGAAGCTGAGTGGGTGAGTGAATATTAATCCTTATGGATAAAAGTAAGTTTATCAGCAAGACTATTAAATGAACATAAACTTTGCCCTTATTAGTATGTTGTTTGGATGTATGGTTGAAAGAAATACAGTATATTAAAGCGCAAAGCGCCTCCACCGCTGGGAGGAAGGTATTATTTTACTAATAATATATAAGTAGCCCTAAACTGATATATTTTTGAAGTGAAAAGTGCTAGATATATTTCATGTTATATTGTACATCGTGTACTTTTACTACATTGGTATATAACTTTGAATTCGTGCTGATAGGTAGTGGTTTTAAACGATGTACATAAAAATGTATTACAGTATAACTTAGTAAAATAAGAAATAAAAATATATTTATTTCAGTTTCATATATTGTTAGCTATTGGTAGCTAAGTATTAAGTAATGAGACCGTCCTAGCAAGTTACTAGAATGATACTAGCACTACTACTTGTAACAGGACAGGTCATTCGGTTCATTTTAGAAACGAAAATAAACAGAAAACAAAATACATCAAAACTAACATAAAATGAAAAATAAAAAATAATTAAAAAAAAGTAAGAGCAAGCCTGTGTGCGTGTGTGTGTGTGTGTGTGTGTGTGTGTGTGTGCGTGTGTGTGTGTGTGTTGACCGTTGCATTAAGGATTCTGTAGTGTCATAATTTAAACTTTGCAGCCAAGTTGTCAGTTCAGTTCAATTGTCATAACTTGGACAGTGAATTAAATAAAAAGTTGAGTTTTTCATTATTTTTCCCTAATCCTTTTTTTTTCTACGTATATAATACAGTGAAATATTTATTATTCAACTATAAAAGTATCCTTCGTAAAAGACAACCTCCTGCCCGGAGTTACTGTCTAATGCGGACGAAGTCGCGGGTAGCGGAACAGCCAGTGTGATATAAATTAAAACAACTTGATAAAACGTTGAAAACTGTTAATTAGTTGATTATAGTTTTGCATGGTTTTTACATTAGTTTTCTATATTTAATACTTTATCTCGATATATTATCTTATTTTTTTTTTTTATCAAAATCAAATAACGCTTATGATTATTTAGAATTGTGCTATTAATTTTGATAGTAATATATAAATATATATAAATATATAAGATAATTTAAAAAATCCTAATGGAAAAGTTGATTATTGCTTATTCGACTTCTTTTTTTTTTGGTATCACGCTGTATCCCGCACATGGCAGGGTAGACAGAGGGAACTTGTGGATTTAGTGTTAAGACACTCCGTTAGCCGAATTTGAGGCATTGCGTGCTGAGTGGCGGAATTTAACGCCGCACATTGTCTTTTTACCAGAGAGAAGAAATAAAAATATGATTGTATTTGATGTGTTCGTAGTTCGTATCGTTTACAGTCACACACTTGTACCCCACGACAGATCTCAATTAAACAAAATTAAGCGTAAAAGTAGAATAATTAACTAGGTATAAAAAGTGCTTCAATTGCTATTTTGAAATAGGTCTCGTAGCGCAGCGGCACAAGGGCGTGACTGTAATTGGCAGGTTTTGGGTTCGAATCCCACTCGAAGAAGTGAAAACATTCAATGTTTTCAATTTAAATATTTAATTTTGTTCGTTCTGGTAATAAACGGCAAAACGCGGCGTTGAGTTCCGCCACTCAACACGCAATGCCTTAAAACGGCAAAAAGTGGGGAACGGAAATGGAACTAGGTTCCCTAAGTTCCCTCTGCCTACCCTGCCTCGTGCGGGATACAGCGTGTAGCTGAGTTTGTCGTAACACAGGGACAGGAAATTTAATTTTATTTATAATATTAAAGAAGACGGAGAAAAATAGTGGCAAGACACTCCGTTCTCCATACATCGTTAAACTTTACGAGATGTTGCGCAATGCGTAAAGAACATTGGGACATTAAAAGCTATTTAAGAATCTATAATTACTTATATTCAAATAGAAACAAGAGAAAAACGATATGTGATAAATAAATTACAGAAAAACATGATGATCATTTTTTTTCGATTAAATTTTTCGTTTTTAACTAGACGGAGCGAAGCGTTAAGTTATACGCAATGTCTTGATATTTGAGCAGAAAGGAGAACGACATGTCTAACACTTAATTCTTAATATTACTTTCCTTCAGCTTACTGTGCTAGTGAAATCATAAAAAAAAAGAAAAAAAATATGAAAAATTTCTTCGTTCTCTTTTTTTTATATAATATAAAGATTTTTTTCAGAAAAATGCATATTTTTTTTGTCAGAAAATGCACAAAATAAACAGTAAGGGAACCTGGGACCCCATTAACACACTTCCTATCCCCACTATCCACTAAACTCTGAAACATTGCGTAGTGGAAATGAAAATATTAAAATGTATTTTTTTTTCTTAAGTCAGGATCAAACCCGCAACCTGTCACGTTTTCAGGCCTCTGAATGTAGATTATTTTTTATTATTTGGGACCCGCCGGCGCTTCGCCTGCTTAAATCAGACTACTTTTACTCGCTAATTTAAAAGTAGGTACTTTGTACTTTCTTTTTCTAATTAAATAATCACTTTAGACAATACCTATACATTGAAAACAGAAATTTCAGATAAACAAAATTTTGTCAACCTTGATATTTTAAATTGACGTAACTTTTTTTATTATAAATCAATTTTTAAAAAAAAAAAAAGACACCAAATGTTAAGTAAAAGTTGTCATCATTTAATAGCGAAAACAACATTTAAATCTTATTAGCAATTTCTGAGATCAACGCGTACAAACGTACAGACAAAAATGTTTAAAAAATATTGGTCCCCATTACATAAATAAACGTCCCCATATAAAATGTTATTTAATATATCTTCCACGTACAGACAGAGATCAGTTACAGATACATTATATGTACAGATTATATAAAAACATACGCACCGATCATTTTGGAGCGAGCACAGAGCACTATCACTACACTACTAACCACTTACTGTTTCATTTCTATCCTATACTTTATCTTATATATTAGACCTTGCTAAGACATATATCACGCCTGGCTTTACCTATTTTGAAAGATAAGGTTGGTTGTTTTTTTTTCAGCTTCACGCTGTATCCCGCACATGGCAGGGTAGGCAGAGGGAACTTGGGAACCTAGTGTTAAGACAGACGAACGGAGTGTCCACTTTCCGCTCACAAAAGCGCAAGTGTGATACTGGGAACGCTTAGTTCTGGATTCGATTACCACTTAAGGTAACTTGGCCAAGCGCGGCTTTGAGTTTCGCCACTCAACACGCAATACTTCAAAGAAAAGAAAGGAAATGTTACAATATATCAAAAAAAAAAAATTTTTTTTAAACGGCCAATAAACAAACATACACATTTTATTTTAAAAATTAATAAACATAAGGATAGATAATCATCTAATACGATTAATACAAAATAAACTCTATATAAACGTAATAATTTAATCGGTTTTGATAAAACTCTGCTATATTGTATAGATAATTGGCAAGGAAGAATTTCCTCATCGAAGATTACTTATCGAACGTCTACCAACTAATGTCATTGCCGTGTTGTTCTTTTGTGAAACTAATTTCGAAGAATATTATTCATGTATATTTGTTGTTTTTTTTTTGTTTTGAAATTTAATATGATTGTTTATTTATAGAGTATCTATAAATATTATCTCGATTTTTTTTTTCTTGAAATAATTTTTTTTAGGATTTTCCTATTATTATGTTCGTCCATAGGTCATTTTTTTGTCTGTCCGTCTGTTAAGGCCATTGATTATGAAATCGCATAAAGGATCCGGTTTTTTTTTTTTTTAGCTTCACGCTGTATCCCGCGCGAAGCAGGGTAGGCAAAGGGAACCCGGGAACCTAGTGTTAAGACACTCCGTTCCACTTCCGTTCCCCACTTTCCGCCGAATTTAAGGCGTTGAGTGTTGAGTGGTGGATCTCAATACCGCGCTTTGCCTTGTTAGCAGAGCGAAGAAATGAAACATTAAATATTTAAATTGAAAATATTATATATTTCATTTCTTAGAATGGGGATCGAACCCAGAACCTGTCGGTAACAGTCACACGCTTGTGCCGCTGTGCCACGAGAGGCCCCGACACTTCTGTGTAATCGTCTATATGACGCCTCGACAGGCCTCAGGCCTCGGTTTATAAATAATGTCATATATTCAGACCTCAAGCTTCTAAATCAATACAATCGAAAGATCGTGAATTGCTTTTGCACCTTTTTATATGAAAACTACCGAGTAAACAAAATAAAATTTAAAGTCGAATAATAAATTGTGGCGCAGCGGCACAATCGTGTGACTGTAACCGACAGGTTGTGGGTTCGATACACACTCGAGATTTTCAATTTCAATATTTAATGTTTTCATTTCTTCGCTCTGTTACAAGGCAAAACGCGGCGTTGAGTTCCGCCACTCAACACGCAACGCCTCAAATTCGGCGGAAAGTGGGGAACGGAAGTGGAACGGAGTGTCTTAACACTAGGTTCCCGGGTTCCCTCTACCTACCCTGAGCTGAGTAGAGTGAGTAGAGTAAAATAATTGAATATCAAAATAATCTTAGTCATAGCAATTTGAAATATGTTAGGTCTGTCTTAGCGTGGGGATATAAGTCCGACTGTCAACGTGACAGGTTGTGGGTTCGATCCCCACTCGAGGATATATATTTTCATTTCTACGTTCTGGTAATAAACCAAAGCGCGATTCTCCAATTCGGTGGAAAGTAGGCAACGGAACGGAACGGAATGTCTTAACAGTAGGTTCCTCTAGTTCCCTGTGTTTATCCTGCCGTGTGCGGGATACAGCGTGAAGCTGAAAAAAGAAAAAAAAAAAAAAAAAAAAAGAAAAGACTGATTGTGTTCATTGGATGCTGTCCAAGGATCGACTCCTACTGAGGAAATATTTACGATATTAAAATCAAAATATCCTTTTTATTATACTTATTATAGTGATTTTCCACACTTAGAAAGAAAAATATTTTATTGCCTAAATATAGAGGATTACACAGAAATGTATGTAGTGTCAGTCCTACAGGAAGCTACCACTGGTGAGGAGGGCGGGACTGCTGAGAAGAGCTGGCAACAAACTCAACAGTTGCTCTTTTCAAAATATCAAATATATAACATAGTTAGCTTCCTGAGTGAGTAACAACAGCATTTAATCCCACGCATTCTTATTATATTAGTAAGTAATCTTGAATTGAATAATAAGTAAGCTTTGCCCAACAATATATTTTTAACTTTAAACGAAAGCACCTCACACCAATGCTAAGGCCAGTTGTGGCCCATGGGCGCAAGCCTGCGACTGTAAACGACACGTTGTGGGTTCAATTCTCACTTTTCTGCCGGGATACAGCTTGAAGCTGAGTAACTGTTGTACATAGGACTCTCCGTGCTGATTGATCCTACGCTCTCAGCATGCAGAAATCGGTCTATAAGGAAGAGAATATACCGCCACTTGAGAATATTTCTGTGCGGCCATTTTGTTGAAACTTTTGTGCTCCCAAGCCAGACTTTTAATATGGTGTTCGTTTTGTCTTTTGAATATTGAATTATATATGTTATACACTTTAAAATTATTGCTTAAAAAAGTTATATCTCAAACAACCATCTCTGTATATATCGTAACTTGGTCTTAGGGAGTTGTACAATTGTAGGTACATACAGGAAATGAAAAAAGATAAGTCAGTTTTAAAGGCTATATGTTAGTGATTTTTTTATTTTTATTCTTAACCTACGCATAAAACTATGTATAAAGTATAAAAAAAATCGTGTTTATTGAATATTTTCGTTTAAGTTTCCCATAGTGTTTACACCATTTCTGGCTTCTAATATTCAGAAAATTATCATGTTTTTTTAGGTGTTTTTACATGTCTTGACATACTGATCTAAGTTTAATTAACCCTTCTTTAAAATGCTGAATGCTGTACTTTGGTTAAGGTGCGATTTGCGTTATTTTTACAGTGAAGGTGCTGACATTGCTATTAAAAAAAAAAACTTAACTAGCTCTGGTTTTACCAAAGCTAATCACCATATATTTTGCATCATACTAAATTTGAATACGTTTAAAAATTTGATCGTAGCAGGATTTGAACCTGCGTCTTTTGAAAACCGTCCGAGCGCTTTGACCAACTAAGCCATACGTTCTCATTATGTAACGTCGAAATTTTTATACCTACGCTTGTTACAATTTATTTATGATGCATAGCATCTCTGTACATCAGATATTTAAGAGTTTCCTCTAACCAAGGACAAATAAAAAAATATATACGTTTTAATATTTTCTACCTAGTTTTCTAATAACAAAAAAATATATATTTTGCAACTTTTTCTTGTTATTGCAAAAATCATGAATAAGTGGTACCACAAGCGTCAAAAGAACCATTAATCAAAATAAAGATAAATTAATTGTTTACACACCATTTATGTAAGTGTATTTACTGTAAACGATACGATTGGTTTGGGGTTCGATTCCTTCTCGAAGGAATTAATTATTATCGTACATAGAGTGGCGTGGCGTAGAGATCTACTCAATATGCGGGATACGATGTGAAGAAAATATTTACTTGCCACTTTTCTAATAATAATATCGTATACTAGCGACCCGCTCGCGGCTTCGCCCGCTTGAGTAACACTGTTTTATGTTCTTATAATATTATCACTTTTATGTTAATATCTATACATTGAAAACTAAAATTTCAGTTAAATTAATAATAAATCGTAACAAATTTATCAAACGAAATATTTTATTTATATATTAACCTACTTATTTCAACATTAACATTAACTTTTATAAAACAAACAAACAAAGCCGTTTCTGAGATTAGCGCGTACAAACGTGCAGACAACCAGACAAAATTGTTTTCAATCACTGATTAGGGCCCTTTTACTTTAATAAACGTCCATGAGATGTTTTTTTTATGTAAAGTAAGTTACAGATTTATTCAAATTCAAATATTTTTATTCAAAATAAGAAGTTTACAAGCTTCGTTTTTTGAACGTCAAACAATTTACCACCAGTTCACTAAAGTTACTGCCCCAGACCTGAGAAGAACCGGCAAAAGAAACTCAGCGGGACATGTCTTTTTTTTTAATCAAAAATTTTACATCATATAATTATGTGACAATGATACATGTGAAATCGCCTGGAGCGAGCATTTTATTCCCAAGGCGTGTTATCATTTATAAAAACGTTAATTTGGTAATAACCTTTAACACACAAACGTCTTTTCACAACTTTTTAAAATTGTGAAATAGAAAATTGTCGGAATATTACTAGTATAAATATTTACAATAAAATGGCTTCACGTTTTTTTTCTTTTGATAATCGAAACTAAATTTTATTAGTTTCCGATGCCACCGCCAGATATCCAGAGGGAACTTGGGAACCTAATTATAACACTATCCGTTAAGTTCCCCACTCGCGTGTAAGTCCGTCCCAAAAGGGCATAAAGAAGGATTACAACAGGATTCCGGGTACAACATATTCGACCATGATGTATCATTTTTAATAATAAAGGGTCATTAGAAAACCAGATATGTACTTAATTTGTTTATGCTAAAGTATGAAGCTCAGAGATTTTATATTTTTTCGGGCAGAATATTATAATGCATAACGTTAATACTGTCCTGCCGGACACCTGTTATACCTAAATGTAAGCGTACTTTCGTCATGATATTGTTTTTCTCGGGTTCCCGCTGTATCCCGCTTCTGGTCACAAGGCAAAGTGGGGCGTAGAGTTTCGTTCGTCTTAACACTAGGTTCCCATGTTCCCTCTGAGTACCCTGCCATGTGTGACATACAGCGTTAAGCTGAGTATGAGAGAGAGAGAGTATAATGATAAGAGTGCGTGGTAATAAATGCTGTTGGTAATCATTCAGGAACTCGTAATAAATATATCATTGTCTATTGTCTACATCTAATAAATTGATAAGTTTCTTGCTTAGACTCTTCTCAGTCAGTTAGTAACTTCAGTGAACCGGTAGTAGATTGTTTGACGTTGAAAATTTAAATTTTAAACTTTTATTTTAAATAAAATAATTAAATTTAAATGCGTTTTTTTTTTATTCTTAATTTCACTCACTTTAGGTATACAAATATTTATTTAATATTGTTTACTTAATTGTACTTCGTTAACTTCATTACTCTTCTTCTTCTTCAGCTTCACGCTTTATACCGCACTAGGCAGGGTAGGCAGAAGGAACCGGAGAACCTAGTGTTAAGACACTCCGTTCCACTTCCATTCCCCAATTTCCGCCGAATTTGAGGCATTGCGTGTTGAGTGGCGGAACTCAACGCCGCGCTTTGCCTTATTACCAGAGCGAAGAAATAAAACATTAAATATTTATATTGAAAATATTAAATATTTTTTAAATCGTCGACCGGGGATCGAACCCAGAACCTGTCGGTTACAGTCGCACGCTTGTGCCTTGTGTTAATCTTGTGCCTTGTGTAATTTATATTCTATCTTTCTATGTATGTCTCATAAAATTCCACCAGGTTCAGCTTTTTATGTGATTAACCCGTACAAACAGACAAAAAAGTTGAAATTGTTTATTTATGTTTTGATATCGTGTAGATAATTATATAGACACTTCAATTGTATTTATACATAAGCTGGTGCTCGCGATATCGGTCACGTACGATCGGCATTTTAAAAAATTTAATTAGAAAAAATCTTTTGAACTACTTTCAGTTAAGTCGGGTTTAAGTGAACAGAAAACGCTTATCATCCTTATTAACATTTACTAAAGCATAATTTCTATTTTTTCTAAAGCATATTTATCTAACAGATCAGCTGATCTCTTAGCTGTCTCAGCAGAAACTGCTCATCATCCCAAAAAACTTATATTAAGGCGTCTATTATATATTTCAGCATCACGCTGTATCCCACACACGGCAGGGTAGGCAGAGGGAACTTGGGAACCTAGTGTTAAGACACTCCGTCCCACTTTCGTTCCCCACTTTCCGCCGAATTTGAGGCATTGCTTGTTGTGTGCCGGAACTCAACGCCTCGTTTTACCCTGTACCAGAGCGAAGTAATGAAAACATTAAATATTTAAATTAAAATCAAATATTTCATTTCTTCAAGTGGGGATCGAATCCACAACCTGTCAGTTACAGTGACCCGCTTGTGCCGCTATATGCGGGATATAGCGTGAAGATGAAAAAAAAAATTTTTCTTTACCTCAGAGGAACTTGGGAACCTACTGTTAAGACACTTCATTCCGTTTTTAATATTGATAAACGACTAATTTTATTTAGTTTCGTCAATGTGGTCTTTAGATTTCTAGAAGGTAATTTACAATATAAACGACAAAAAGTTAAATATTTAAGCCATTCAATATAATGGGACAAAGCTGGTCTATCGCATAATCTGCGTCATAAAACGATAGATCAACATAAAAATTGATATGAATCCGTTTAATCATTCCAATGATATTATTTAAGAAATGTATTTGCTAATGCCGTGGGCTGTCGTGGAGGGTTGTGTGTTCGATCCCCACTTGAAGAAATGAAATATTTGATTTCAATTTAAATATTTAATGTTTTCATTACTTCGCTCTGGTACAGGGCAAAACACGGCGTTGAGTTCCGGCACACAGGAAGCAATGCCTCAAATTAGGCGGAAAGTGGGGAACGAAAGTGGAACGGAGTGTCTTAACACTAGGTTCCCGAGCTCCCTCTGCGTACCCTGCCGTGTGTGGGATACAGCGTGATGCTGAAATATATAATAGACGCCTTAATATAAGTTTTTTGTCATCAAAGAAATGAAATATTTCATATTTTCTAAATTAAATATTTAAAATTTTCATTTTTTCGCTCTGGTCAAGGCGCAGCGCGGCGTTCAGTACCGCCACTCAAAACGAAATGCCTCAAATTCGGCGGAAAGTGGGAAACGGTAGTGGTTCCACTTAGGAGTGTCTTAACACTAGGTCAACAGATAATTAACTTTTTTTTTAATTTTTATGGAAGAGACGGCAAACGAGCGTACTACGGGTCACCTGATGGTAAGTGATCACCGTCGCCCACGGCCCCGTGTAACTCCAGAGGAGCTACAGGAGCGTTGCCGTCTTTTAAGGTGGATGGGCACCAGGGCCCGGCATTACCTAATGCAAAACGCAGTGCCACCAAATCCACTACTTAACGCCGGTCTTAAATGCCGGGGGTGGTAACAATCCGGTCGAGTCTGCCCATGCGTGTTGCCATTGCTGGTGACTCTACCACACGTACTTTAGTCGCCTCTTACGACACCATCAGTACCAGGGTGATCCTATTATAAGCCGGGATCACACGGCAAGAATTAACTTATGTCCTGTCATGATGCCGGGACACCAGCCCTTGAACTCTAAAAGCGACAGTTTGTCAAAAGTAGAAAATAGAACGAAGTGAGGAAACTTGGGAACCTAATATTTTAGGTTCCCAAGTTTCCTCTGCCTACCCTGTCTCATGATGGGGATAGCGTGAAGCTGTGTATTTAACTTAAACTATTAACTTTAACTATTGGTAGTTTTATAAATATATTGATATTCAGAAACAGAATATCGATAATACTAAGGACAGTCACGTAAGAAGTATGAGGAGCCCTCGGAAGACATGTTTTATGAGGCTAATGAGACGAGGTCCTAGATTTTTTTGGCTCAAAAAAATCTTCACGTTGTATCCCGCACACGGCAGAGGCAGAGAGAACTCGGGAACCTAGTGTTATGACACTCCGTTCCGTTCCCTATTTTCCGCTGAATTCTTGCGTGTTGATTGGCGAAACTCAACGCCTCCTCAGCAGAGCGAAGAAATTAAAACCTATGAAATTTTTGAAAATATGTAAAATATCATTAAAAAATATTCTCCATTTCTTATTTTACTTGTAGCCATTTTGCAAATAACAAACAATACGAACTCAATACTATCTGCTTGAAGCAAGTGTAAATACGTTTGATAATTAAAATAATATATATAGATAATTACAAACTTTTGATAACATACTAACTCGGGCTATAATCTCCAATTTCTCGAAATAATGAACAATGCGACTATTTTTTTTTATCTTTATCTATTTTATAGGTAGGTATATAGATATTTGCTTGTAACTTATTTGTTTACGCTGTAGGTACTCCGCACATGGCAGGGTAGGCAGAGAATTTGGAACCGCACATGGCAGGGTAGGCAGAGAAGCCTAGTGTTAAGACACTTCGTTCTTTCTTCAATTTTTGCCAAACCTGAGGCATAGCGTAGTGAGTGGCGGCACTCAACGCCGCATTTTGTCTTGTCACCAGAGCGAAGAAATTAAAGTTTACCTCCTAAATATATTTAAGTTTAAAATAAATAAAAGAGCCATTCATATTTTTATTGCTTATCTTTATACATATAAAACTCATCTGTTAATGAGTGGTTGTCAGAAATTTGATATTTAGCACGTAGCTGTTCCGTGGATATTGGGAATCGTATCTTACATTTCTTCTAAGTGACATTAGGTTCCCATGTTCCCTCTGCGTACCCCGCTACGAGCGGGATAAAGCGTGAAAAGTGGCGAGTCAGGGCCTCGAGGCATTATTGTCAACCAGAACAGGAAAGGAAAATAATTAATACCTCCACTGACCGTTGATACCTCGATGATATGCTAAATCTAATACGATAAAGCAAAGTAAACAAAATGTATACGCAAAACAGGATTTTTTTATCAACATGTCATAAATAACGTTAGTTTAAGTATTAAATGGTAAGCTTTTGTAATTTTCTAGTTTTTTTTATCGAAATATGGCTTAAAATCGGATTTACTGCTGTGTTAATCTCAATGATGGTAACGGAATCGATCTCAGTTAGATTCTACTACTGAGCCAACAGATATCTCGAAATAAAGTGGAGAACGGAGAACGGAAAGTGTTTATCTTAAATTATCTCTGCTTATACTTACTTAGCTTCATGCTATATCCCTAGCTGATAAGGCTGAGAGATCAGAGCGCCACACGCTACGGTCTCGGCATACTTCTTTCGCCTCGTCCACTGTCATCAACCTCTTCATACATGCCCTCCGGGGGGTCCTCATGCTTTTTCCGTGACCTTCCTCCAGTATCGTCGATACTGTGTTTTCTAAGGTCAACCGAGGTGTCCACCTCCCTCTCTCACTATTAATTTTTCCTTTATAAATCTTTTTGGCCATTCTTTCTTCACTCATTCGCTCGACGTGCCCAAACCACCTGAGGACGTTCTTCTTCATTTTCACTGTGACATCCACGCTAGAATCTACCATTCTGTGTATCTCTTCATCGGGTATGCGATAAGCCAAACTGACTCCGCATATCCGACAAAGAGATTCCATCTCTACAGTATTCATCTTTCTTACATTCTTCTTCTGTAATACCCACGTAACCGTACCGTATAATAGTGTCGGTACCAACACTGCATTGTGTACGACCAAAAGCGCAGCTATGCTGACGTTTCGTCGTCTCAACAATGCAGCTTAAGGCACCGTTAAACCTGTTACCGGCCTTGCTTTGCTCTTTTACCTCTTTTACAAGAGGAGGAAATGAAAACATCAAATATTTCAAATTCTCATATGGGAACTGAACCCGGAACCCCTCCCTGAGGAGGTCAGAAGTGACCTCAAACCTCCTTATGGTATATATGTTCTAAATGAAATCAAAAGCAAAATGTTATACATTAGTTTGTTATCAGAATATAAAATCTTAGATTATATCCGATCAGATTTAAACTAATGGATTTACAAATAACTGTGTTGAATTAAAAAAAAATGTTTAGAGATATGAATCCGTGACCGTCATTGCGTTGTATTTAAGGTGTCTTAAATGTTTATCTTAGGAAGAAAAAAGCATGTAAGTCATTAAAACAAAACCTTGATCCAAAACATCACTACCTCACCACCTCTTGACAAAGTGCTTATAGTTGTTGAGCTGCTTATCGGACATGTTTTACATAGTTCCTAAATGAATGAACTCATACTAGTGCGCTCTATTTTAATCGAAGGCCTTGTTCATCGAAGTGGTCTTTAGATAAGTTTCATTTATTTATTTTATTTTGGCAACAATTAATACCAAAAAAAAAAAACTTAGTAAGCTAAAGACAAACAGTGCCGAAAATTACATATATATTACAATTAAAACATGAGCTAAATATAAATAAATTAACTGTAATGCTCTTAAACATGATTTTTTTTTTCAGTTTTAAGATAACCTTATATAGTATCTTTTAGTTTAAGTAATATATATATATATTTTAAAATTCTTAAATGATAACCCAAAAATATCTAAATCAGAAAATTGTTTATTAAATGAATTTAATGTTCGAGGAATGAAGCTATTTAAAATGTAATTTTTGGTATAACGTTGTGGGACAAAAACGTTCAATTTACGACCGATACGAACAGGTAGTCTGGCCTGAGCTATGAATGATATTTTTGAGAGTAGGTAAGGGCAATCAACTTTATTATTTATTATTTTATATTAATACATTGTCATTAAACTTTCGTCTACTTTCCAAACTGAGAATTTTATATTCTTTTAGAGATTGCACATAGGTACTCACTATTATGAGAACGGTAGTTCAACATTTTGATAAAATTTTTTTGAACTTTTCTATACGATTTATATGGTGTTTGTGATATGAATTCCATATATTACAATCAAACTCAAGCAAAGAACTTACAAAAGAAAAATATAAAATAATTAGAGTATGTGAACTTTTAAAAGGTTTACTTATTCCGTTAATAAAAGCTAGGTTGCGGAAAGCCTTCTGCAGAGTCTTATCTATATGATGATTAAAAGTAAGCTTACAGTCCATTTCAATACCTAGGTCTCTTAGAACATAGACACGTTTGAGCTTACGATTGTCTAAATAATAATCAAATTCAATGTTTTTTTTGTTACGCGTGTACGAAATTGTGGAACATTTGTCAATGTTAAGAAAAAGTTGGTTTTTACTACAATATTGGGTTAATGCTACAAGGTCAGATTGTAGTTTGTAGCAGTCGACAATTTTTTCTACAATTCTAAATATTTTCATATCATCTGCATATTGCAAGTACAAGGAATTTTTGAACATTGACGACATATCGTTGATGTATATTGAAAATAATAAAGGCCCTAAGTGAGATCCCTGTGAAATACCCGAGGGAACAATCATGAACCCAGAGCAATAACCTTTAATGCAAACTGCCTGACTACGATTACGAACATAAGAATCAATCCACCACAAAAGGCTACCTAATTCCCTACCTTGCACACCTTATTCCAAAGCTTATTAACAAGAAGGTCGTGGTTAATTTTGTCGAAAGCTTTAGAGAAATCTGTGTACATCACATCCACCTGGTGACCTTTTACCATACTGTCAAGTAGGTAATTAGTGAAGGTCAACATATTTGAGTTAACACTTCTTGCCTTCATGAAGCCGTGCTGTTTATTACATATTTGGTTTTTAAAAGATTCATACATCCCATCACAATTGTGAAGATACTATATGTGAATATACCTACTACTAAGTTTTATGAAAATTATGAGCACATGGTTTTATCACTATTCGAGGAAATGAAATATTTAATATTTTCATTTCTTCGCTTTGGTAACAAGGCAAATCGCGGTGTTGAGTTATACCACTCAACACAGTATGCCTCATATTTGGTGAAAGGCGCGATCGGAACGGAGTGCCTTAACAATAGGTTCCCAAGTTCCCTCTGCCTACCCCGCCATCCATTTCCTGTTCAAGGAAATAAAATGGACTTAAACTAAATGTGAAAAACGATATGTAAATAAAATTAACATATACGTATAATCAATAACTTAATTTGATTTAGATGTTCTATTGTGTCTAAGTTTAGTGGTCGTGTTTCAATATTTGTAGATTGGGGAAATTAGGACGTGAAGTGCATTTGCGCCTTCATTGAGGTCATAACAGTTGTTTTTCTATCTTATAAAAGATCTGAAAATGATCAAAAGATCAATTTAAGATTATACTCATCACTATGAGTCTGAATCCAGTTAAGTTATTGAAAAAAACTAAAAACTTAAACTTCACCAAGAAAAGACACTTCTTTTCTTGGTGCTCCTGTTCCTTTTTCTCAGCTTCACGCTGTATCCGGCACGAGGTGGGGTAGGCAGATGGAACCCGGGAACCTAGTGTTAAGACATTCCCTTCCACTTCCGTTCCTCAATTGCGTGTTGAGTGGCAGAACTCTACGCAGCGCTTTTCCTTATCACCAGAGCGAAGAAATGAAACATTAAATATTTTATTTCCTCAACCGTGGATCGAACCCAGAACCTGTCGGTTACAGTCACACGCTTGTACCGCTGCGCCACGACAGAATAAGTTCTTTAATCGGGTCATCCTCACTACCACTATATTAGGAGCATCTGTCACTGTGGAGGATTAAACTGACTGACCTGCCTGAAACTACTGTCTGTAATGAACTATCAGTTGCGACTGTCAGACCTTAGGCTAATGAAGCCTAAGTCACTATACTTGTAAACATTTTTTTCTTCCCGGTTAATCAAGACTCTATCTCTTCTTGAGTAAACGTGAGGTAAAGGATCATCCATCCAATGTTTTCTATTCAGAGTGAGTGTACTAATTTTCTAGAAGAGTATCTCTTACAAGATTTTATATATACAAGAGTTTATATCTACAATAAGTAATAATTCTCCTACTCCAGAGATTTAACCGTTACTATCACACCAAAGTTATTCATCATAGAGCTTTAACTACAATCAGGTGATTGCACGTTTTTGATTTCTTTACCCGCCTTACCAAGCATTGAGGCTTTAGTACGAATCTTACTTTTCACCAGATTTCCTATACGTACCGACAGCTTTTTCCGAAGTTCATTGGTTGCTTCTGTGATGTTAGTGGTTATAAAGTCCCTAGCTAAAGTGGTTTATGGTCCAGGTTGTTTTACCGCATCCGGGAATACCGTTGACACACTGTATTCTAGACATATCCCATGTCCTTGATGACGAAGGCGGAAGGCTAGATTATGTATACAGGACAGGATTTGAAATTTAGATTGGCTGTTCGTCTGGTCTCATCCTCGTTAAATTCTATAAAGCCGGCCGTAACCGTTGTACAACCTTTTATGTTATCCCGAATAGTTCGGGCAGCATCATTGTTATATACAGAGTCTTTTGACTCTTTGAGCTTTACATTCAGGACTGAAAAACCTCGCTGGAAGGGAGCGGGTATTATTTCTTCGCAAGTCCTAAGCTTCACTTGCTTAGTGGCTGCTCACTGCTGGAAATTCTAGGAATGCATCCCTAATGATCTTTGTGGCCCGTTCATCACCGCTTTTCTTAACCTCGGCCGATTTCTGGCAATGGGGCTTTTAAAGGCTTTTAAACTCCTTTATCGCTCCCGCCTGCATAACTTGAGTTTTTTTCTTGCCTTAAAGGCTATTCTTTTCGTACGGCTGGATGATTTTTGTTTCTGCCATGTTGTCTTGTGTTTCTGCCATCTCACGTTAAATGCAGTCTAAGCCTCAGTGGTTATGAGAATTGTAAGCGTCGAATCTTCTTGGATACACTTAATTGTGCTTTATTTTTAAATATTCGTCACCTCTGTTCACATATGCAAACATTTTGTAATGTTCTGAGGCCTCTAAGCGTCCCAGTCTGCCAATTCTCCTCTGTTATGGTAATTGACCAATTTATCGTCAACACTTATTACACGTGAACCTTGTCCAGCCTTTTCGCCTATTGTTGTAGGAATTTTCCGTGCCTGTCCGAATGGCGTTGGATGTTTGGCTGTTGGACGTGAAAGCTATTAGAGAATGTGTGTCCATCTATGTATTGCATTGTAAGAATTGAACTAGATGTGTCATGTCTCTAATACATTTTTTTGTATCTTTTCAACCACAAAACTAAAAATTATATTTCTATTTTATCCAATAAAGTTAAAAAAAAATATATATATATATTTAACCGGAAATCTATAATAAAATCGTAAATTAATCTCCAAATGTATGCATTTTTGGCGGTATTTCTCAAATGTCAATGTCAAACCACTTCACAGAATAATTGTACTAATAAAAATCAAATTATACATTTTACCGCCATTATAAAAATTGTCAATAAAAATATATTGTAATAGCTATAAAATTTTATAATATTTATCGTAAGATTATTTTCATTTATTATTCAATTTAATAAATGTAGATATTATAAAAGGCGGTGCTTTCTTTTAATATACTTGTGTTTTCGTACATGTTTGGTTATCTGTTGAGTCATTTTGAAATAATTATCCACTTAACTGTATTTTTTTTCTGTGTCCGCTTTGTCCCATACATATATAGAGGCTAGAGGTAAGGAGAACCATTTCAGTATAGTAAAAAAAGTGGTGACTGAAATAAAACAAATTAAGACGGCGCCATAGTAGCAACAGATATTTAAAAAAAATAGCAAAGAAGAAAAAAAGAGTTCCGCTTTACTCAGCGTCACGCTGTATCCCGCACATAGCAGGGAACCTAGTGTTAAAACACTCCATTCCCCACTTTTCGCCAAATTTGAGGCATTGCGTGTTGAGTGGCGGATCTCAAAGCCGCGTTTTGCCTTATACCAGAGCGAAGAAATGAAAATATCAAATATTTAAATTGAAAATATTAAATATTTCATTTTCTCGAGTGGGGATCGGACCCACAACTAAAGAAATCCAAGTATATCTTCATCGTGATGGAATTTTCAGTTAATTTTACTACTACTGTCGCGGCATTATTTCCAGGTCGATACGACATGGGAACCTTCAAAGAGCGCGTCTACCTCCACTTCAATGGCCGGCAACGCACCTGTAGCTCCCCTGGTGTTACACGGGGTCGTGGGCGACGGTGATCACTCACCATCAGGTGACCCGTACGCTCGTTTGCCTTGTCTTTTCCATAAAAAAAAATCCTATTGCATCCTGATTACAACCATAATCTGTAGCATTTATAGTCGCATGCTTGTGCCCCGATACCATGACGGCCATACCAGGCTTACCTTACATTTGGTCCGGTCGGGACGGCCTTAATGGTTAACATCCTTTTTATCTTATCTATATCTTTGAAAATATATTTTTCATATCTTTTAACAATTTATTGTTTTGTTAAAAATTAAAATGTCACGTCTTCTTTGTCAAGGCAAAGTAAAAATTGTTGGCGGAGTGTTTTGAGTTTAGATTAGATAAATAATAATATGATGTACCTAAGGACAACATCATATTTTACTTTCATTCAAGCTGTATCCCGCACATTGCAGTGTAGGCAGAGGGAACTTGGTAACCTGGTGGAAGACGCTAATTTCTGTTCCCCACTTGCCGCTGAATTTGAGGTATTACTTGGAACCTAGTGTCTATAAGACACTTCGTTCCCATTGAGACACTTCCGTATACCACTTTTCTCCGAACTGTCAATACATTGAGCGTGTAGTTGCGGAACTCAACGCCGTACTTTACCTTGTTACAAGACGCAAAACTTACGTTTACAGTCAAATGCGCCATGACGCCTCTACCTACCTCCACATCGACGCTTGAAAATATGAAGCGATTCAGACCGACGCAGTTCACGTAGGATTGTGTTCCAAAGGACTTTAGCCATAATCGTAAAAGAAAAACGATTTAGTGGCAATTCTAGTTTGTTGTCGTCCTGTGATCTGAGGTTAAGAGAGTGTTTATCTGGTAGAGCCAAGGAAGGCGAACCTTGTTTTAAAGTATTCAGGAGTGTGAGAATGGAAAAGGACAGTATAAAGGAGTGTGAGGATATAGAGATTATATCGCTGCCTGATTGGATTCTATATTCAGTGGTATTATCTTATTTTTTTAACCCGAATGGCCATATTTTGTAGGTGATCCAACTCGTTTAATTTATTAGGAAGGTTTTTCCAATGAATTTTCTACTTCCTCTTACCTCTGATTTATGGGGTAGCCACGAAAAATAGTTATCTAATATGAGACCCAAATTTTTAATACTCTTGTAAAATTAATTTAGCTCCATCACACACTACAGAAGAAACAGATGGTGAAAACACATTTTTATTATTTGCAAAGTGTTATTCCACACTCAAGAAAGAAAAATACTACTCTAAAAACGTATAAAAATTTTGAACGAAGTAGGATTTTTATACGTTTTTAAATGTAGTAAAAGGTAAAAGTGTGTAGTAGGAAAGTTTTAATGGTAAAATGATTTGGATAGCTGCTGATGATGTTTATTGATAACCCAATTTATTTACCCCACGGGCCAACGGTAAGATTGGAGTTTCGGGCAGCAATAGCAGTGTGGAGATAATCAATGGATGCCGTGACCAAAAAATGTGATGACGCGTGACGAATAGGTAAGGTAAGAGATTGTGATGGATTTAATTAAAATAGAAAAGAGTAGAGGTGAAAGGATGCCACCTTGGTGAACACCAACTCGAAGGTATGAAAAAGAAGAATATTTTTTATTAATTCGAATACACTGAACGTCATAAAGATAAGAACGATACCAATCAACATCACTGGAGGAAATATTCATAAATGACAAAACAGCTAGATGTATAACGTAATCTACAGAATGCTTTCAGCATTAGAAAAGTCTAATAAAACGATTGTACTTATTTGCCGATTGTCGATACCGTATCTAATGTCGTCACAAATCTTTATCAGTGCACTAGTAGTGCTGTCGCAAGCGGAATCCGGATTGGAATTTAACTATGGAATTGGTATTTAGAGATTTAGATGAGATGAGACGAGATGAGATGTAGATTTAAGTGAGATGAGACGAGATGAGATGAGACGCGACGTGATGAGAAGAGACGAGATGAGATTATAAATCAGACGCTCTATTCCTTTTGAAAGAAACGGAAGAATTGAAATATGTCGATATTGAGAAAAGGATGTAAGATAAATAATTTTAGGAATAAGAATAACATGGCCCATTCGCCATCAATTTCGAAAGGAACCAGAGGAAATAGAATAATTAATTATGTGGTTAAGTAGTTAGCTTAGTTTTTTTTTTTGCGCACTCAGAACGCCCTAATTAAAGAATTGAACTAAATCTTATTTGTTTACTCAGCTTCACTCTGTATCCCGCACATGGCAGGGTAGGCAGAGTGTGTAGTGTTAAGACACTCCGTTCCGCTTCTGTTCCCCTTTTTCCGCCGATTTTGAGCAATTGCGTGTTGGAGTGGTGGAACTCAACTTTTTAATAATTACAATATTTATATACGAGGGGAGGTCCAAAAGTTCGCGGAATGAAAGGGTTGTTAATAAAATATAACAATAAATTTATTTTTCGTTTTCAATATAATCACCCTTAAGTCTAATACATTTATTCCATCTATGAATTAATTTTTCTAAACCATCGAAAAAATATTTTTTGTCTTTGGCCTCAAAATGCACCGAAATTGCCTCCTTGACTTCGTTATCATCGGAAAAATTCCTTCCCTTTAGCTCTTTTTTTAAATTTGGAAACAAATAAAAATCGCTAGAGGCCAGGTCTGGACTATAGGGTGGGTGAACAAGTGGTTCGAATCCATGCGTGTGCAGAGCAGCCATCGCAACTCGGCTCTTGTGAACCGGCGCGTTGTCTTGCAAAAGCAACACACCCTTGGACAATTTTCCTCAACATTTTTCTTTAATTGCCTCCTTAAACTTTTCCAATATCGTTGCGTAGTATTCTCCGGTTATAGTGGTACCCTTTTCTTTATGAGTAATATTCCCTCGCAATCCCAAAAAACAGTGGCCATCAACTTTCCAGCCGATTCTAACACTTTGAATTTCTTGGGAAGTGGTGTACCCTTTTTGTGCCATTGCATGTACTCCTGTTTTGATTCAGGTTCAAAGTGATGAACCCATGTTTCATCTCCAGTAACAATCCGCTCCAAAATCTGCACAGGTTCGTCTCCACACACCTCCAAAAAGTGCTTAGACGCGTCGACGCGCTGCTGTTTTGAAGCGGCGTGAGCATTCTCGGCACCCATCTTACGCTGACTTTTGACATGCCGTCGTGCAGGATCCGCAAAATGGTTGTATCTGATACTCCAACAAATGCAGATAATTGTTTTTTCTTCAAACGTGTGTCTTCGAGTCCAAGTTTTTCGACTTTTTCGACGATATCGGATGTGGTGGCCTCAACTGGCCGCCCAGAGCGAGAGTCGTCTTCAATTGAATCTCGACCATGTTTAAAAAGTCCATGCCACTTATAAACCACTGTTTTACCAGGACATTGATCTCCATAAACGGCGTCCATTTCATTTAAAAAGGTTTGAACGTTTTTTCCTTGCTTGGTAAGGAATTTTATTACAGCGCGATGTTCAATTTTCTCCATAGTTGCAGTTTGCTTCCGGATTGAATTGTTTAGCAGGCGAGTACTCGTAAACGAATGGCGCTACACAGAAATCTAACATCCAGCCCTGAAGGGCTGGGGAACGACACCAGGTTGTAAATTCCTTTGGCCGTAGTATCAAGCGGCACCAATCAAAATTGGTGCGTCATTGGAGCGGGCCGATGGCCCTTGGAAATCATTTTGAAAACGCCGTATTTGGCATTGAATATATGATAAGTCTAGTCCGGGAGATTGAGCTTGGTGCCACCTGGGCGGTCAGCTCAGTCGGGTGAGACCCACGGTAACCCGTGGGAGGCCCAGCTTAAGCGACTAAGTTGACTGCTCAAGAATATAATATAATATCTGAATATAATATAATATAATATCTGAATGTACAAGAAGTAGATCTCTGGGAAGCGGTCTATCGTCGGGCGGCCGGGTATGCCATGCTAACTAGGTGGGGGTGGTCCGAAACATCGGCACGGCGAAACACGTTGGACGCGAGCCAGTCGATGTGCTCCTCCAGGCTCTCCATCTTGAGGTCTCTATGTAACGTGGAATTTCTCACGCAGTATGGGACCTGGGTAACACGCCGGAGGGCAGTGTTTTGGACCACCTGCAAAACGACGTTGGCGACAGCTCGCTAGTGCATACCAGGCCGGCAACGCATATGTGAAGTGTGGCCTGACGTACTTCTTGTAAAGTGTACGTCGTGCGCAAGGGAAGGCGAGCACGGAGAAGAGGACGCAGTAGGAACAGTGAAGCTTTCGCTGCGTTGGCGGCTTTTTTGATCTGCCCTGTCATGGTCAATCGTCTGTCGATCACGACACTAAGGTAGGGTGCACGCTTATTCCAGGGGATCTGCTGGCCCATCAGACTTTCTCTTGTGGCCCCCAAATGATATCACCTGGGTCTTCACCACGTTGAATGAGAGCCTCCACTCCGCAAGCCAGTTGGGTAGTAGATCGAGAGCTCTCTGGAGTTTGATGGCGGCGTGGTAGGGATTGAGGCTTTTGGTGAGCAGGGCAATATCATCAGCGTATAGCGCCAACATTGTGTCCTGCTGCGCTGGTACATCATTGGTGTACCATGAGTTAAGGGCTGGAGACAGTGTGCTGCCCTGGGGAACACCTGCGGCTATCTCGTGGCTGCGCGAATGGGCACTCTCCACTCTGACTCTAAATGTCATACCGTCGAGGAAGGCCGCGACAATGAGGACGATGTGGTGCGGTGTGCCGGCGTTGAGGATCTTCAGAAGCAGCCCTGGGTGCCACGCGCGGTCAAATGCGCTGGCAACATCCAAGAAGGCTGCGGCTGCTCTCTCGTGTCTGTTGACTGCGGCTGCGGCGAATGGCGCTATATATTTTTTTTTAGTCATCTCTCAACCCTCCGAAGGGGGAGAGGGGAAACGGCACCAGGGTTGGGTACCTTTGGCCGTAGTTGCCTACGACGCCCACTACTATGGGCGTGGCACTGGGTTGGGCCTTAGCCCGGGGATGTGTCTCTGGGAGACAGGGAGGTGTGGCTTCTATTTTAGTGAGCTGTGTGCTGCCTGGGCGGTCTGTCCAGCCGGGTGGGATCCCTGGTTATCCAGGGAGGGCCCAGCTTAGGTGACCAGCGTCCGAGGCAGCGGCTCGAGAGTCTTAATTTGGAGGGAGAATATCCCTCGGCAGCAAACTCCTTGGTGCGTCCGGTGGCCGCGTGTGCCATGGGGCGATCTCTCTTATGTGAGTGAGTCGTGAGGCGTCGGCCTTGCTGTACATCTTGGCTGCTAACTGGCGGATGTGGTCTTCGATGTCCTCGGCACGGAGGTCGCGCTTGATAGTAGCGTTCCTCACGTACCAAGGTGCCTTCACTATTCGTCGGAGAGCGATGTTTTGCACTTATGTAGGTTTTGAAGGTGGCCATCTTCGTGCGAAGTGGGAGGTGAGAGCGCAGGATCGGATTTAGAAGGTTGAGCGCCATCCTTGCTGCGTTGCAGGCCTTGGCGACCTGGCGGGCCATCGATAGTCGGAATGGCGCTATAGGGTTGAAAATGTTATATATATACTAATTATGAGTGCCCAATTAGTATGACACTAAGCGACCTACCCTATCCCCACTCCATCCCCCTCCATTCCGCGAACTTTTGGACCACACCTCGTATAATACAGTTATCACATATTACTTTGTCATAACTTTTAAAGATATTGAGAGGTGTCCAGGGACACCCGGATGGAACGAAGAACGTTTCGATAAATTAAATGAAGGAATTGCAATAGTTTTATTTATTTCAGTTATAAGTAATAAATAACAATGCGAAATAGAAAGACGATACGAAAATAACTGGCTAGCTTTGTGAGAGAGAGACAGAGAAACACGCGCACGCCGCACCGTTTACAACTGTAGCAATAACTCAATGACTGGTTTGACTTCAACGAGGGGGGGAGGGAGAGAGAGAGAGAGAGAGAGAGAAGGGAGGGGGAGAGGGAGAGACATACAGAGAAAAACGCGCACGCTATACGGCTCACTATAGCAAAGTGTCGTGACTACTTTTCGTCTGATTTTTTTCAGTCCAGCGTCCTTCGCAACGCGCTATACGGAATTTAGTTCGTTACAAAAATAATGACAAACATATTATTTTAGCTAATATATACAATTCTCTCTGTCGAAATGATACTGTCGACTAATCCTAGACAACATAAGATATCTAAAACTTTTAATTCCTCGTATCAAAAACGGGTTTAGTTTCTTAGAAAATGGCGAAAAATACCGACGATTATTTAAGTACCTATTAAAACTAGCGGATTTATGTACCTATCCAGTGGAGGATAAAATTTTCTTATTATTTTTAGAGGCCTGTCGTGGCGCAGCGGCACAAGCGTGTTACTGTAACCGACAGGTTCTGGATTCAATTCCCGGTCCAGGAAATGAAATATTTAATATTTTCAATTTCATTTCTTCGCTCTGGTAATAAGGCAAAGCGCGGCGTTGAGTTCCGCCACTCAACACCCAATATCTCAAATTCGGCGGAAAGTGCTCAAAGGTGCCCGGGTTCCCTCTGAATACCCACCCTGCCTCGTGCGGGATACAGCGCGAAACTGAGTATTTTTTTGAACTTCAGGTTACTAACTAGCATTAGTTAGCGAGGCAAAAGAGTAATCTTATATGACCGCGTATAAGAATTTCGACGTAGCTCAGTAAGAACGTATGGCTTAGTTTGTCAGAGCGCTAGAATGCTTGTAATTTGTATAAAAACTCAGCAATAACTATACATAAATCCATGTATTTTAATCGTTTTGACTTAAATACATTTATTTTTCTATGCTGAAACATACCATCGATCTAAATATCAATTGCAGCTTGATATCCTGTAATCTTGACACTATAATGTTCGTAATTATGGTACTATAAAAGTTCAGTTTTTACATAACAGCTTTGAGCGCAAGAGAAAAGAGTAAAGTGCACCGTACCAGCGCCTCACAGCCAACGCGATGATCACAGATTCGATTTTCGATTTCCACTTAGAAAAATAATATTTATGTATAAACATATTCCCATGTACCACTTTTAGACACACCGCAACGTTAAATTCTGTTGTACAAAAGTGAAGAATCGAACCTCAACACTAAATTATAAACATCGCGGGATATAGCGGGATAGAGCGTGAACAGCTTCACGTAGAGGGATAAATAAAACAACAATATCGACATTAAAACATAGTTAGGTTATACACGGACGCGGCCGCTACGCTACACACTATTTAGATATAATAATAATAAAAAAAAACAATTTCAATTCACTTATCTAAAAGGTTAAAAACACAAAATATCATTTATTACAACACTATGTGTGGTTCCAAAATGGAGGTATTAATTAAATTTCATTAAAATTCTAATGTATTTAATAAAATGTAAAAGTAAATATATATATATATATATATATATATATATATATATATATATATATATATGTATATGTATATGTATATGTATATGTATATGTATATGTATATGTATATGTATATGTATATGTATATGTATATATATATATATATATATATATATATATATATATATATATATATATATATATATGTGTGTGTGTGTGTGTGTGTGTGTCTAAATTAGCAAGCTTTAACAAGTAGAGTGAAAGTGGGACTCTACCACGTAGGGTTCCGTACCAATTGCATTTATTATTTACTTTAGTTAGGCCAACAGTAAGCCGCTTTCGAGCCAAATTTGAAACTGTCACCCAGAAAACGGTCCGCGGGTAGAATCCTATACATTTTGATTACGTTGCCAATATACGTTTATACGAAAGATGTGTGATGGCGCAGTAGCACAAGCTGTAAGCAGTGGGTTCGAATCCCATTTCGCTGTGGTTCCGCAAAGCGCGGTGTTGAGTTCCGACACTCAACACGCAATGGCTCAAATTCGGCGGAAAGTGGCGGAACGGAACGTCTTAACAATAGGTACCCTAGGTTCCATCTGAATTTAAAAAAACATGGCCATTGGTCAGAGCACTTGGACGGCTTGCAAGAGGCGCAGCTTCACATCCTGCCACGTTCATTTTTTTTAAGTTTAAGTATTAATTAATTAATACAATATAGGCCTTATTTCAATTTGAGATTTATTTCTAGATAATTAATAGTAGAAATAGTCTAGAAAGACCGACCACCAAATGTGGTCATATAAGATTTCTGTTATTTCTTCCTGAGATACGGAACCGTAAAAGCCAAAATTGATAATAAATCGTTACAATAGGATTTGAATCTTCACTTATTTACTTTAGTAGTCATACAACAAAAAAAAAATTCTTCCATAGGAATAACATTTTTGAGAAAAAAAATGAATACAAAAAAAAAATATATATAAACAATTATTGCTTCATACAAATTTCAGTAACTCCTCCATTTTGAAACCTATCTACCCTATTTACGTAGCTTTTGAACTATAATAAATATATGAACATTCAATTTACTGACAAACAAATTTATAAATTATAATTTATTCAAATAAAAAGATAAAAATGAAACTCATAGATTTGATTCCTTTATATATACATATAAGGTTTTTTTTTTAATATTTATACTTCCTCGCTCTGATAATAGGACAAAGCGCGGCGTTGAGCTCCGCCCCTCAACACGCAGTGTCTTAGCAAATCAGCGGAAAGAGGGGAACGGTAGTGTGTTAACACTAGGTCCCCAGGTTCCCTCTGCCTACTGCATTATAATGAGTGAACCTAAACCTTATTCAATTTCCCCGCTCTAATAAAACAAGCGGCGTTGAGCTCCGCCATTACGAACACAATATCTCTAAAAAATATTGGAAAACGTTTTAATCTGCTATAATTCAAATGCTACGTAAACAACATCTAAATCTTACATCTATATTAGTAAAAAAAACATATAAAAAATAAACAATAAATAGGCGGTGATCCAATCAAGTGAGACCTTCTCGTTTCCAAAAAAATAATACTTATTACAGGAAAAAAATATCATCATTCCATACATTGATATTGACGGACAGATCGATCGTAAATAAATATAAAGAAATAATATAATTATAAAAGAAAGTCATATACGAACAACCGTCTCTTAGACTACATCAGTGCTGCCATATCAAAATATTCATATGAACAAAAAAAAAAAACAAATTAATAAAAATAATAGGCAGAAACAACAAATTAATACCTTCATCAAATGTATCGAGTAGGAATCGAACCTGCTACCTTAGATTTAATAGATAATTAATCATTATTACCATGCTACTAATATACTTAGTGCATTAGTACATTACTATAAGAACAAAATTTATTTAAAAAGTTACCCTTTTTAGAAATAATTTAAAATTAAATATTTATTATATTTACGGTTGCAATAAAAAGAAGTACACACTTTTAGCCATAACCGCAAACGATATACATATAAAATTTGGTTGAAAAAAAAAAACCCCTACAACCATTCCACAGACTATAAATCCCATGATCAACAACCTCTCAGACTATATAACCGAATATCGATTATTTAAACTATTCAAATAAGATCGATCTGTAAATAAAATATAAATATATCTATGAAACAACAAATTTTCGCAACAAAATATACTTTTTTTTTATTACAATGTACACTGGTTTTATTTTATTATTAAAAAATAATTATAATTATTTTTTTATAATCTGTATAAGAAAAACAATATACATATACAGATTAAATTATAATAAATTGATGAATGTATGAAAATTATTTTCATATTTGTTTTGTTTAATTATTTTAGGATAAAATAATAGATAGTTTCTTTTATGTATAGTATGGTTGTTAAATAAAATAATTGCCATATTATATATATATATATATATATATATATATATATATATATATATATATATATATATATATATATATATATATATATATATATATATATATATATATATATATATATATATATATATATATATATATATATATATATAAAACGTCTGGAACTAATATTTTTAACATATAAAAGCCATACTATACATATAAAAATAGATAAAAAAATTTATTAACCATCAAATTTATTATAATGTAACTATTATTTTCAATCTTAAGTTTATGAAATGAATAGCAAATTTTTGAGTCATAAAAGAGACATTTCGTTCTAAATTTAAAATTTATTCATACCATAAAATGTCAGCTGCAATGTCATTTTGACACTTATTTTTTTTTATTTAAAATGCTATTCAACTCACAGACATACATACATACATCCTATTAAAATTAAAATATAGCACCCCCATAACATCGAGTACATACTGTTAAGAGATTAAAATTATATTATTTTTTTATATATGAAAAAAAAAACAAACAATTACAATATAATATTTCCATATGAACCATATGAATAAAAATTAAAAATATATATTAACCATTTTAATTAATATACTTATGATTATGGAGTTAGCACGGTCGCCATGTTGTAAAAAAAACCAAAGAAATGAGTATTAGTTTTGTTCTTTACGTAACATTCATACAAAAATTAAATATATATTATATCTAATTTAATAGTATCTTTATACCAATAGTCATAATAAATCACAAAAAAAAAGTAGACAAACATATTAAAAAAAAATGAAATAAATGTCGTCGACGACTCTGCCATTAAAATTTATGAAACAAAAAACAATAATCACAGATTAACAAAAATATTGTATATATAGATTAAAAATGGATTTTCCTTACAGCCTAAGTTAAATACATAATACTTTTTTTTTTTCATATATATATACCACCTATAACTGCCGATTCGAATATATTAATCTAAGTTATTACCTAATTTTCATTTTAAATAAAAAAAAATCAAATTACCTATTCTACGACATATTTTGAAATAATCATTTAAAAAAAAAATACGTACATATAAAATTATAAAATCAATTCGACGTTTCAAACGAAAACAATTAATAAAAATTATATAAAAAAATATCTTTAAATATAAAAAAAACACCACGCACACACAAATAAAAGACACAAAAAAAATTGAGAAAAAAAATAGGCCATTTACGTACTATTCGAATTGAAAAAAAAAATGACAGCTGTCATTTTCAAATTTTATAAATATCTGTGGATATTTGCGTTTATTTTTTTTTTGTTATTTTCTTAATCTGGTGGAAGATAACTGAAGAGCTTGTACTTATCCCTTATGTACGGTCGGACATCATCTTTCTGAAATAATAAAATAAATGAACGTCAATATATGTAATAAACGCCTTCGTGACACAGTGGTGCAAGAGTGACTGTAAACGAGATGGTTGT